>JACCPG010008876.1:0-21202 GCA_016069955.1 Drepana arcuata
ACAACTGTCAGTATTAGTTATATTGGCTAGTATTCTCACAATTTTTTTTTGTTGTATGAAGAGTGAGTGTGCATTAGTACTATTTCTCCATAGAATTATGCCATATGTGAGCCACGAGTAGGCATATGCATAATATGTAATGAGTGCTGTGTTATAGTCGGTAGTTTTTTTTACCTCACGGAGAGCATACGTAAACTTAGATATTTTAGTTTCAATTTTTTTTATGTGTTTTCCAATTTATATGTGTGTCTATTGTTAAGCCGAGTAATGGAAAATGTTCTACTTTCTCAAGGATTTTATTGTCAAATCAAGTCAATGTTTAGGGGTATTTTTTGATATGGGTGGTAGGACATTATTTTAGTTTTTGTAAAGTTAATTTCAAGATTATGTTCCTCTAACCAGTTTTTTGTTTCAAAGCTACTGTATTATTTATCAATAAATTATAATAGTTTAACCTTATTTTACCTACCCACATACTTATTATCTTATACCATATTACCTTATTTCATCTACATAATATTAATCAAAACGTGATCTGTAGTTTCAGTCAACAGACTATTTCAACACACGTTATACATATAATATTAAAATTTGTCAAATTTTTAAACTGCCTATTTTATATTAAAATATTCAAATTTAGCCGCAGATTGTTCTGTCTTGGATTTGACGAGTTATAACTAAATATGTACATTTAAATATGTGATAATTAATTATCAACATGCATCTAATTTCGTGTGTGTCCCTTGGAGTAAACTCTACTACATTTTTTCTTTTGTATCGTCTCTCGTAGTGTTTTTCCGGGAATATTTGCTACGGTCGATGGCGAGACCTAGGCCTCCAGCCAGGCACTTTATTTTTTTGCAACACAGCTAAGGGCACCCCCTGTGGAGTACGAACCTCGGCTAAGGGCGTTGCTGGATCGCGAGCAAGGGAGCTGGGCGGGACTGGTCATTTTACTTAAATATTATTTGGGTAAACCCTACTACAATTACATCCGATATAGATATGCTACTTATGAAAAAGCCATTTTGAAGAAAAAAGCCCGTCCATTGACCTCAAAAGCCTCAAGACACTACAACGTATATAATAGTTCCTTACGAAATTAAGAAAGAGTAACAGCTTACTCATCTATACGTCAACGCCTTTCTTTCCGTCACCACGTAAAGGCGGTACGCGCGCGAGCCGACTTCGCGCTCGGTAGACTTCACAGCATGTTGAATGCACGAAGTAAACTCTCATTGAAATCCAAGGTGAGGATTTACACGACGTGCATTCGACCAATCATGACATATGCGGGTGTAGTGTTCGCACACACTAGCAAGTCAACACTTAACCCCCTGCAAGTGCTCCAAAGCCGGTTTCTCCGGAGAGCCACAGGTGCCCCGTGGTACATGCGTAATAGTCAACTTCACGTTGACCTCAAAGTCCCAACTATAAAACAGTTTTTGTTAAAACTGGCCAAACGTCATTTCGATTCTGCTGTAAATCACCCCAACCCCCTCGTCGTATCGGCCGCCCGATACACTCCTTCCCTTATCTCGAAGATAAGGCGTCCAAGACATCCCTCGTCCTCCAGGACTCCCGACAAAAACATACCAACACTACACACAACCAACCACTGTTCCGTCCTCGCCGCGAATAAGCCGTAATGTTCCCCCCCGACCTCCGCCGCAAACTCCGGCCCGCGCCGAGCCAAACGCGCAAATCCCGCCCCCAAATAATATTTAAATAAAATGACCAGTCCAGCCCAGCTCCCTTGCTCGTGATCCAGCAACGCCCTAAGCCGAGGTTCGTACCCCACAGGGCACCCCCCTTAGCTGTGTTGCTTAGTACTAAAGTGCCTGGCTGGAGGCCTAGGTCTCGCCATTGACCGGTTAAGTAGCAAAAGTTCCCGGAACTCACGCTACGAGAGACAATACATCTATACGTCTATACGTCCGCATCAAAACGCGGCGATAACTAGACTAGAAATGAGTAGAAGACCTATTATTGCAAACTTGGATATTATATGTAAAATGTCCAAGCTATATTTATGCACTTATAACACATACACAACATAACACATACACAACATAACACATACACAACATAACCCATACACAACATAACACATACACAACATAACACATACACAACATAACACATACACAATATAACAACAACAATTATAGAAGAGCGCGGTCTTCTTATACAGGCATCAGTTGCTTCAAAGAAGAGTCGGTATCGGTAACTAGAATGTGCTTTTTTGTGTGTGAATAAATTTTACTATTATAATTAGGTTTGAGTAAATAATTTTAAATCTTACTGAAAAGGTTTGCCTTCTTGAATGGCGGTGTATGTATGAAAAAACATTTTTGTTTACTAGATATATATGAAGCAAATTTAATTTCCGCACATGTTATCAGACCCTGTATCGACGCTGTAAAAACAGGTGTATGGGTAAAAGCATTCTTAGTTCACTCCAAGGATCTTCCGCAAACGATCAGGGCCTACGTGACCCAAGTTGCGAAGTCTTAAACAAAGAACAGACATAATAATTAGCAGGTGTATCTGTTATTCCGTTTAATAAGTGCCCACATCATTATTATTATTATCTATAAGAATAATTATTATATATTATTATGTCTATAAGATACAGCACAAGGAGACAGGCAGATAGATATAGGAAAAGACAAGGAACTAACGTAGGTACTTACACTGCTGTACTTTACTGTTCCAACGTCGATCTCAAAGATCAGAATATTAAAAGTTTCTGTTTTTCTTAATATTTCTAGGTGTAGTCGACTTAGCGGTTAATGGAAGACCCGGCTCCGTATAGATGGACAACCTACTATACTAAATATGTATATTGAGAAAACCTGCATGTATTCTAATTATAGTATTTCAGAAGAATCAAAGAACTCGAAGGTTAGATCCCGCCACTGGTTACGTTAGCATGAAAATACGGTGCTATAACACTTCTACCCATTCCTTGTGGAAATATTGATAGTAATAGTGTTGTTATTACTGAAGACCCAATCAACAGCTTTCATTTCCTTCACAAGAATGTTCGCATTAGAATACGCTAATTAGTCAAGTATAGTTTTTGCAAGATTATCGGTATGATATAAAAACCAGGTAGTTAAATCATACAGGTCCGGATTTGTAAGTGGAGAAACCCACCGCTGACACTAGACACTGTAGTAGACACGCCTGTTTAGGAAATAATACCAAACAGTTCATTTCCATGAATATTTAATTATTGATAGACAAACCGGTATTGTCATTGTTTGGGCTGTCGTAATGGAACTACTTTAAACAATAATAGGTAAATATGAAATTACTTTTATTTTGTTCTTTTTAGAACATTACGAATAAGAATAGCGTGATGTTAAATACAAGATAGGGACAGACTTTCTACCCTCCCCTTTCGTTTACTAGTAGTCAATACAAATAGCTTGTAATACCCGGGTAACCAGGATGTAGCGCACGTGTTATCACCTACTTATTTAGCGGTATCGGCATACCTTATATTATCATAAGTGATCGGACACTCATAGAATGTATTCTTTCATCAAAGTTATTTTGTAATAATAAGCTCAATAAAACATAAAAACATTGCATCTAAACAAGCTTGAAAATATAAGGACTGAGGCATTCCACGGGCCTTTATCTGAACCGAGTCAGTACTTGCAAAGGACGGAAAAAATATCAACAATCTTAATTATCATTTAAGACGGATACGGAACAAGAAGGTAATACTACGTTGGATACATTACTGCATTACTTAATAGTTATTAATTAAACGTGTACTTAGTTATGAGTTGGCGTGTCACGCCCAGTCCTCTAAGCGTTGCTACGAGTCCCTGCACAAGATCATCACTATTACTCGCTGTAATGTAAATTACTTAATTGTTAGCTATATACTTCACTACAAAAATCACGCGATTGGTTTACAATGACGTGAACAAAATATTAAATCCAAACTATATGTAAGCTTGTAGCTATGCACTTGACAATTTACATACTAGTTTAATGGACATCTCCGGTAGGATTGAGTATCTACTTTAGTACCCGGATTACTTATAATAATATGCATTGTGGTCGTACTCAAAAAATTTAAATTAAAGATTCTGTAGAAAATGTATGAAGGATTTTAGCAGAATTTTCCCCATTCATATAATATGTGATCTAATTTTTACAATTACTGCACATACCATTGATAATGGGTATTATGCGTTAATTTACATAATTATGTTTCCCATTCTGATTTGATCGAACGTATCAATGCTATGCAATGCTACAATATATGCAATACATGATGGATAAAAACGTTAAGCACCACAACTCGTTACAATATGCAGACTATACAGAGTCCGAATCCGTCCGAATTATCTATCTCCAATTACTTTCACTATAAAATTCGCCCGTTTTCTTATTTACTCCACTTACAATTTCTACATGGTCCTTCAGGCAGGACGTTATGGTATTAATTTTGCTATGCTCTTAACGATCTAAATTATAATAGGCGTAATTAATTTAACAGATGGATTAATAAATAAATTTGCGACAACCATCAAACCATAATTAGTATCAGAGTTGACGCTGCTAGTTGAGCTCAATTGAATGAGATCAGATTTATACAGTACCTTAACAGCTTGGGCATGACATGCATTTTTCATTTAATATGCCTAGTCCATTAAAGGCAAATTGAGAACCAAAGCACTCAGTCATTAATTATTATTGTGCCTGTATTCTTTACTTGGGAATACATTAATTACCATAAAAATCGCGGAAGTTGATATTAACAGTTCTTATTTGAACGAGCACAGATACCATTTAATTTATTCACAAAATAAGAAACAACGAAATTACTTTGATTTCGTTGTCTACACATTGATTATAGTTTCAGGGTCGCATAAATAGCGGAATTATACTTTTTATATTTGGTAAGAGAACCCTATGAAGATGGAGAATTGATTATCATGAGCCACTCCACATGTCCTTACTAACATTAAGTCTTCTACAGTTACACCTAAGTTACTACACCAAAATCTCCCTCGGCCACCAATTCTTATCCAAGTACCTAGTTGGAATCGCTAACTCAAACCTGGCGAGCATATGTATATGAAAAGACTGAAGAATTGTATGAAGCCGAAGAGGTTCTACTCTTTCTACACTCTTTGGCTACCCCGTGAGGGTCTCGGTATAATATTTATATGTAATTTTAATTAAGACCGAGGTGTTTTTTATGTAATAATATTATAGCTGTAAAGTTTGGATTTTGTATGGTCGCATATTTATCTCTCGTACATCAATGCAAATATTCCCTCCGAAATAAAGTGGTCGTCGTCGTTGTTTTGAGGCTGAAGCATTACTCAGTTGCTTTAAAGGAGCGCTACATGTAAGGCTTCGTTGTAATGGAAGGTCCATAAGGTTGCATTGTTTGACCAATGACTAATAAACTTAGATATCCATCATTAAAGGAAACGTGGTGTCAATGTGACAGGTTCCGGTGGTAAGAGAGGCTCGGGTAACAGTTCCGCCGTGGCAGCGGCAAGGACCCAGCGCCTTCCGGTCACGACGCTATAATATTGCGAATTATTTCCGACTTGACTGCTGGCGATTTATTACATTATCAACTGGCAATTTATTGTTCACTTACCCTCGAACATTTGGCTCGAAATTTCTATTTGACATTACTTTAGGTATGTACTTATATTGGAAGTACGGTTTATTTCATGTTTTCACGTGCGTTATGCAATAATTAAATAGATACCTGCTCCGTTTCTATGATCCGGTTTCAGACAAATCATTGCTATTTGTTGTGATAATTTAAGACCATTTATAACAGAAGTCTTTGTTTCACTGTTTACACAACCCTTAGAGAACAAGCAAACTTACAGAACTCTTTTCCTCGATACACATTCACCCGACTCTTCATGTATGTTTTCTGGATTCGAGTACTCTTGACGACCCTATACTTGGGTAATTTTCAATGTTATCTTCACGCCTTCCGACAAGGGTCTCCGAAGGGGTAAGCAGAGGTGTGTAGGTTGCACCCGCATAACCAATTTTAGTCAGAGATATATTTTAGGCGTCATCATGACAAATGGCGAATCCATCGCTGTTACTCAAGCAGGACTTGTACATACGCCTTTAAATCCATTTTCAAATGTATGCAGGTTTCCTCTTGATGTTTAGTAAAGCTCATCGTGTGGCTTATCACTGAACCTACTTAAGTTCAGAAAAACTCATTGGTACAGCCGGGATTCGAACTTGCAATCCTTGTGTTGCAGGCAATTCGAACCACTCGGCCACCACGGCTCTGAGCCAATTATCAATGTGATATAAAAATATTAGCTGATTGTGATTTAATTAAGGTTTAAAAAAATCTACCCTCTATCTATAGAGTACAATGAATACCTCACGGTTGTAAGTATTCATGATTAAATAACGATACTGCGGTTTGAACTTGACTCTTAACAACACCGACCATGTATCAATAGCCCAATCTAATATATACACTTAAATACTTAAGTATCTGTACAATGAAGTGAGTCAGCTTCTGTTATGTGTACTTGATACAAGCTATTATCTATATTAAACATTACTCACTTAAAACAATCTAAACGTACCACATTGGTATTAGGGTTGTCAACAGTCACATTAAATAGGAAGGAACATGGCGATAAATATATCTACACAAACCTACTTTATACATGCCAGAACAGCTAAAGGAAGTGGATGAAAACTGGCATTGAAATAAGGATATATTTAATTAAAATCAGAAACTAAATCTATCAATAAAATCAAAATAATATTTTTTCAGAAGATAATTAAAACATCGGAAGTAAATTTGCATTCATTTGCCAAGATACACAAGAACGTATTTAAATTTGTAAAGAAATTGGCAACTAATATTTCTCCGGTAAACAGAGGGTATTACAGCACTCCCTACACCTTCAGAGAACTTTGCAGAAAAGAGTAAAGATTTTTTGGTACCTGATGCCCCTCACAAAGATATTGAATTTGAAATATTATTTATTTATCTTTCACAAAGGTGAAATGTACATATAGTAATCATATTATACATTTATATAATATTATATTAAGAATAAGCATTGGCAGCCCTAGTTAGCATTGTAAGACCTCAGCCTCCTTGGCATATTAGTTGCTGGTTAGCTTGTATGGAATAATGTGATATATCCCTAAAATATAAATAAGTATAGAATCCTAATTATTTCTATACTTTCAGTTTTAATCCCAATATATAGTCAATTTATAATCGAATAATTGAACTTATAATAGAACTAGCTGTCCAGCCCAGCTTCACCCGGGTGAAAAAGTCAAATTTCCTGAAACACGATCGCAGCGCCACCTATCGGGTCCACTTGTGATGTAAGCTATCCTATCTTTTAAGTTGGATCAAAGTGCACACGGTGTGCAAATTTGATTGAAATCGGTTAAGTTGTTTAGGAGCCCATCGCGGACTTAATTGCCATAAAAAAGGTTATAGTGAGTCAATCTTAAAAGATAGACATATGTTGTCGCGGACTTTTTTTAGAACTTTTAAAGAGGAACAATTCCCTCATAATGATATTTTCGGAACTTAAACCGTTTACGCAGCGCACGCAACGGAAGCTCTCAAAAAGGAATATTTTTTCCCGTTCTTGCAACATTTTTCATTTATGCTTCGCTCCTATTAGTCGTAGCGTGATGTTTTATAGCCTAAAGCCTTCCTAGAGAAATGGACTATCCAACACAAAAATAATTTTTCAATTCCAACCAGTAGTTCTTGAGATTAGCGCGTTCAAACAAACAAACAAATTCTTCAGCTTTATAATATTAGTATAGAATAGTATAGAATATAGATATTAGTGCAGAAGAGTCAAAGAGGTGGGCAAGATTTCCTATAACACAAAAATTGTAAGTTCGCTTTTCGACTGTACCATTTTTTTAAATTAAGTACAGCAATTAAACACAGCATGAGCTTTATGGTAAAGGAAAACATCAAGAGCAAACCTGCTTACGTACGCTTGAAAAGAAATTCAAAGGCGTATGTGTAGTCGTGCTTAAGAAACAGCGATAAACTCGCTATATTGTGTCATGTTGGCAAAAAGTATACTGCACACATCTGCCAACCCTAAGGGTACCAAGCCCTTGTAGGAAGTCATGAAAATATATAATATATAATGTTTAATTATTTTTTGATATTTATATCTCCGTGTAGTTAGTCGACTAGACTAAGGCTTGGCAACAGAATTCAGTTCCGGTATGCCTTCAAATTAACCAAATCAAATCACCACAATAATTTATTTCATTAAACATGTATGTAGTGTTTTTTTGTCAGATTCTACCCACGGATTATGTAGGTCGTTATAACTGAGAAGAATCCGATAAAAAAACTTGTAAATATTATTCCTACAAAAAGATTTTGAAACCAACACAAATATGCCCACTGGAGGCAACACAAGACGCATATTGCAAGTAAGGATATGCGCATTCCTTCCCTTAATATATAATAATTTCAATCTACTGATTCAACAAGTGGCAATGTCATATTCTGTTAAGATATCTATAGTCCTATTATACCTATACCTTATACCTATATATCCTTCATAATTCCCAAAATGGCACCCGAAGGAGGCTGAGGTGTCACTGTATGAAAGTTATGAAAGTACTTATTGGGAAAGACTACAGTTGGAACCTGTGATCTTTTCTCTCTCTGTGACCTGTGATCTGTGATAAACATACATATACATATCATCACGCCAAGTCCCTAACGGGGTAGGCAGAGAGTATAGAGCGCCAGTTCTCTCTAGACCTACTTACCTCTTTCGCTTCGTCCATATTCATCAGTCTCTTCATACATGCTCGTCGGTTTCGAGTACTCTTAACGTTCCCGTCCTTCGTATCTGTGATGAACGTAGCAACATTTTATTATTTTACTTATAATAAAATAAAGGAGCCTACATGTAGTAGTTTGATATTGATGAACACACATGAGACACTTGTCAGTGTAGCGAACGAGGACCTTAAGTATATAGGACTGTTGTTAGGTATACTGTCGGCAACGATATATAGGTAGTCTCAATGCGTCTGGATTTACCATCGACATACCGTCAAAAACTCCAAGAAACATTGATATAAGTATGGACATATATACCATACCGAAGGCATTTTAAAACGTAAGTTCAATCAATCAATTCATCGAAGGTGTTGTCTCCAATAAGCTACTGAATACGGTCCTGTGCCAATCGCGACCATTTCTACGATATCAACGCGTTGGTGGTCTACTCTTTGTTTCACTCCTCTAAACCAACATTCTGTAAGTGTCTTGGTCCACCTCCCGCCATTCTGTCAAGCCAAGTGTCCTACCACCACTTCAACCACTTGATCCTATCGCCGAAATTTACCACTATTGTTCTTCTGCGTATTTCGGTGTTGGGAACTCTATCTAGTAACTAAAACGTAAGTTGCCTTCTCATTAATATTTATTTACAGTCAATCCTAACATAAAGTCTCAAACCGTAGTGTCACTTAATGAGGAGTATATGTTTTATCTTCTATATCATATTATATTAATATTGATAGTAAGTATTCCTTAGCAGAACTTTGGCTTTTGGTTAATTTATTATTAAATCATTTACATGAGCGAATTTATAATCAGTTTATTTTATTTCCTCGTCATATTTTTAACGTCGCATTTAAGTTTCTGTCGTACCTACAACCGTGGTATTTAATTATTTGCGTTATTACGTTGTGGAGTGTATAATACCACTTGAAGCCTTAGCATATCTATAATGTCTTAGTAATATTAAAGCTTATATTATAAAAAGGTTGCTTACAACAAAGAAGCTTAAGTTGTTTTGGGTACTTCAAAGATTTTGCTGAGATAAGAAATATGGTTCAAAAGTTTACTTCACCTTCACGAATCTCAACCTTCATTACTTTTTACTTTACTTAGTTAAGTACCTGCATATACAGAAGGCATAAAAGTTAAATTCAGCTACCTAAATGTGCTGAATATTTCATTGATTTCATATTTGCTTGAATTACGAAATAGCATGTATAACATATCTTATACGGGCAGATAAACTCTCAAAAAATATTTGTTAGAAGCTCTGCTTTATTATGCTGGTCTATATATATAAGTTTTAACAACAAGCCAAACGTTTTATACGACAGATAATGCCACTCGTCCGAGTTATATTAATGACAAGTGCTCTGCAGTTCACCGTTTCATAAGTTGACAAAGCTGTCAACTTATCAAACACAGATGAACCGCGAATGTGAAAACCGTGTATAAAATAAATGCTAATATTACTCCGAAACATTGTACCTAGCTATCCCGGAACTCACGCTACGAGAGACAATACAAAAAAAAAAAAAAAAACCTAGCTATCCATATGTGAAATTATTGTTTAGTAATGTATGAGTTTCTCCATTACAAACACTCAATTATTTCCTCTTAATCACTTTGAAGTAGCTAAACTATGGGAAATACATAGCTAAAATATGCCACATAAAAGAATACAAATACCTTGTAATATATAATTGGCGCCTTTATAAGCTTCTCGAAACTGACGAGCATTGTGAAGAGACAGCGAACTGAATGAGGGCTGTAAGTCTACAGAGATTTGGCGCTTTACTCTCTCTGCCTACCTTATGAGGAATTCGTATTGATACTAATAATATATATGTTCCTTCTGGCACAGTATCATAAAATGGTATTATCTGGTAACAAAGCTGCCTTATCTGGTATAACATGATAATAGTATGTTAGGGCGGGGGCGACGACGGCTACGGCGATTGTGACGTCATCGTTCGCGGCTTGTAGTGAAGGTTATCACGTAACGTCCCGATTCACGTCGTGTGGCCGACGGCGCCGGCAGCGGCGTGGTCGAAGGTGAAAGTCAAGGCCGCACGTAATACAGATCTAATGTACACCATCGAATTATGTAACCAATCACATAATGCCCCAAGCCCGTCCGAAATATGTTTCAAACAATCGTTAATCCACGCTTTAATCAAATTTAAGCTGTTCGTGACGGGTTGCACGTTTCGTTAATTAACGTTACGATAATATACATAATTTTTATGTAAAATAAATAATATGCTATAAGTGATTGGCTAGCGACGTATAATTGTAATTCCGACGTCTGAGTTATTATTACAATTTAGCACACGAATCCTAGGCCAATTGTTAAAATTAAGTATTTAGATAGGTGCTAGCTTTATGAGATTTTCACTAAATTGAAACTTAGCAATAAATAGTTTTATATCACAACAGCTAAAAAAAAGTATAGACGATACAGTTTATAATATATTTTTAAATGATTTCAGAACTGAGTTTGAAAACGTGCCTTTTGTTTCATGCTTCGCAGTAAAATAATATACAACCTACTTGATCGATATGTACCGTGGTTTGTAGTTTTCTATTTAGAATGTGACGTTTAATAAGTTCCTTGTGTCCCTTACTTTGCATAATTTGTTTTTGATTTGTGTTGATGTAGTTTGACGGTACGGAAACCTCAGTACGCGAGTCCAATTCGCAATTTGCCGTTTCTTTTCGATATAACTGTTACTTGCATAGTTTAGTGACCCTATGATGAATGCTGATGTGTTCATAATAAATGGTCTGCTAATAGTGTTAGCATGTTACAACGGGGTGTCTTTTTGTGAACCATGTTGATCATTTGCTACTAAAAAACCGAAATTATATATAGATGACCTACGGTAAAGGTTATTCACATTAACATGCTTGGTTAAATCGACGTAATTATTATTAAACTCGTGGTGGCTGACTGGTCTAAGTTGTCAGCTGCAATTACTAATGAGTACCAACTCTTATTGCAGTAATTTGTATCAACTTTTGCTTTACGGTGAAGCAAGCCGTCGTGGGGTAATGTGCATATTTTTGAAGTCAAATTCGAAGACGTGTTTAAAATCATGACGCCAATAAACTCTACTAACACATTTTTCGGGCAAAATGTGAGTCATGTTACACTTCTGTCTACTTCCGACAAGGGTCCCCCACTCGTCGGTATTTTACAGTATTATACTTTTACCTGAAGATTGACCCGAGTATGAAACCTACCTTATGTATGTCTGTGTAAAGTTACTCCAATTTTAATCCTTTGAAAAGCAAATTTATTCCATGCACCTGCACCTGTTTCGGTTCACCTAGGTACCTAGTAGATATTACTACTTGAATACAAGCTGCATAACATCAGCGCTATTTAGTTACCTCGAGTCGCATACAGTATGTATTACAGTCTTTCAATCCCGACCTTATATAACCTTTTACGAGTTTCATTAACACTTTATGCACGTGAACTTTACCAGATCATTCGCCACAGTGTACATCCTACTAATTAATACTATTATAAATGCGAAAGTTTGTGAGTATGCATGGATGTTTTTTACTCAATCACGCCAGAACGGCTGAACGGAATTGACTTAAATTTGGCACAGAGATAGATTATTAGCTGGATGTGACACACAAGATGTTTTGAGCCGAAAATAAGTCTATAATCAATTATACTAATGAAATCGCTTTTTACGCGGGTGAATCCGCAGGGCTCATCTAGTTAGTCAAATTGATACTCTTGGGATACTCCTTTGTTTGTGAAACATCCAGATTAAAAAAGTTCAAGTTGAATGTTTCCCTGGAAAGTACAGCTGCAAGCGTCCATTGCGACTACCACTTACCATCAGGCGAACCGCAAAAAACCTCTAGCGATTCCATGCAGTTAAACAATCATTTCCACTCAGAACGTTTCTCGTTTGTCCATTTTAGAAGTGTATATGAGGTTAATTCCATTGAATACTGCTGCACTGAACAGGTGTCTATAAAGTTTTCAACTTTTTACACACCGTAAGCTTGCTAGCGAATTAACCTAGCACGGCCGATCGCCTTATTTTTACTTTTTGTATGATTCCAGGAGAAGAATTATGTTTATTTGACCGTCTAGACCGATTTCATAGTAAGCTACAGACCACCTGCCAAGAATGTAGCTGAGATAAATAAACGTCATTGGTGCGAAACGTGAGCACGTAGATCGTGGGACCGTCACGCCGTATCACGACCACGAGCGTAGCTAAAACACTGATCCAGCAATTTGAATGAAGTGAACCATTCTGAGACTGTCATTATATCCTCGAAATAACATCTCTATTAATAGAACCAGATATATCGTAAAAAAGTAATGCGCTATGTAGTTTATTTATTTTTAGATTTTATAATTACCCATAATAATATTAATTTTTATTAATCATAAATAATACTTTGGGACATTTCCACACAAGTTGACCTATTCCCAAACTAAATGGAGCTTCTACTATGCGAACTAGCAGCGATACACAGATAGATAGAACATCCAAGACTAATATACAAATACTCGCATTCATTATGAATCAGAAATAAATGCGGGAATCTAGCCAGTGGCAGCCAGGACCTCGGACAACTAGACCATACAAGGTCAGACAGAAAAAAACATTGAAGACACAACACGGCAAGTTTTACCCGCATATTAAAAGCAGGAGCAAGTAGTTTCCATTCCATTTATTCGCAACATAAATTTTGTTACTAGGTACAAGTCGCAACATATAAATACTGTTTATACACTTAAATTACATACTATTGATTGCAACAAATCCAAATAAAATAAAGATCCAATCACATATTTGGCATTTACGGCTCCAATTACCAATCTCACATATAATTTTCCAACTTATTCAACTTCTCTATTGCCCCTTACCTGCCAATACCCACAGCTATCAAGACCGCCGAGGACAGAAGCACGTGAAGGAATATGATCCAGAAAGTGGCCAATTCAGACATTTCAAACTAGACACGACTTTCAGCATTGAAGATACCAATTGAGAAGAAGAATTGCCCCTTAATATTTGGAGAGATTAATGTTCACCTCTCTGTATCAGCCAACTGCCCTTGCCCATAGGTTCATGACCTGTAGGTAGACTCAGGGCTCAGGATATTCAGATCGCTACATTGTATTTGAAGTTATAATTGAACATAAATACATGTAACATGTTTTGCCGCAAGCTTAGCACTTTACCGCTGTATAGATTCAATATGTGAATTGTTCGTTATTGTCGTAGTGTGTAATTAGTGATCCTGTAAGGTGCCTTAAATGGTCAGTCTGGGCTAAGCAATATTCGGTTATTGCCCTCTCTCCATGTACTGTATATAATATCAATGCCATGCCTCACCACTACTCAGTGCAGGCAGTTGTTTTGTGGAACGTGTGAAATGAATGCATTAATTCTTGCAAGACTGCACTTATGTATAAGTCCGTGGGATTTCCCTCCTTGGCTCTTAAGCGTGATTAATGGGGTAGCTTACAGGATAACGTAACTTAATAGCAAGTGACGTCTCATATTCTCACAGCAAAGTAGCACGGAAATACAGTGGCACTATTGTGCTATAAGTACATGCATGTAGGTATAACCCGATAAACCTTTTTTTATTTTCTTCAGTCTTTTTATATATTCTTCTTTATTATAAGTCTTCTTATATAGGTATCCGTCTTAATCAAATTTATAAGTATAACTCTTTACTGAGATATACTGTTTAACAATTTAAAATATACAATAAATTGAATAAAGTAGTTGTAAATTTACTTCGTAATGTTAAATATATTTGCAAAAGTAGTCCAAATTGCACGGCTGATACAGCTCAGATTATGATCGTTGATTGAACTGAAAAGTGCGACCTTGTCCTCTTTGTCTCAAGTACCTCCACAACCAGTCAGGCTAAACGGATCAAGGCGATATGTGCAAGCTGTACGGGGCCCCAGGCGAGCGGGTCACTAACTCTCAGCACACGTAAGTCCGGTTCCGATATTAGTGGTTTCTTACTCGCATATACATTTGTTTATTCGTAATGGCTACGTCGATTAGGTACGTTTTTATACTCCCTTTATGTTTCTGAGGGTATTGTTCAAGATAATTCCATGATGGCAACCGCGAAATGAAATGAAATATAATCTCTGTTTTAATGTCAGGTGCGGCCAGTGTTGGATAGCCTGGCGTAAAGTGATAGAGGACGAGTCGTGTCCAATGCGTTTTTTTCTCATAAAAAATCGAGTCATGCACGTAGTAGATGAACATTCAGGCTAAGGTCTCGCCCCCGCGCTGCGGTCAAGTACACGTCACTTAACTCTACGGCGGCGGCTCAAGTGCTCTTACCATAGCGTATTGTAATCATAATTCAAGAATGTTCAAGTGGGAGATCTATATGACGTCCATGAATTTGTCTCTTTCACACTCTTCAATTTTAATTGCAATGGCACGTCTTGGTGAAGTCCTGGTCAGTGCTAATCTGCAGCCTACATAGTACATTTCCCGCATAAATAATTATATATCCAATGACCTTAAAATATCACAAATGTCTGAAATAGTAATAATAAAGGGAATTCTAAGTTTATTTCCCTTCGACGAAGTAGGCTGTGAGTTCTTTGTCTAACCTAACTAAACAAGGCTAATAGTAATAGATAATATAAAAAAAGCCTGAGTTATGTCAATAAATGAGAGCGCCTGTATTAATAACATGATTAGTTCAGTCGTATAATCAATGCTTTTTATGTTAGATTTATGTACATTTTGATATAATGTAATTTATGGATATATGTATACTCTAATTTTCATATGTCCACTCCGCATAATGAAACGAAGTTGAAGATTTAATTACTTCCATAATAAGTAGACATTGAAAACAAAATGATAACGTTAATAAAATTTTGTTGGTATATTTACAATAAATCTTGAAGTATGAACCCGAAAAAGCAAAATTTGCACTCATAAACCTAGATATACATACATTACATGAATTTGGCACATCAGTCGTGTAATATATAAATAATATCTTCAAGGGGTAGCCCTTTGATTTATTATTAACCGTGTAAATTTTATTAATAAGAACAAACACCTAACCCGAATCTATACGGAGTTTTTGCGGTCATACAAAAACATGACAAAGACACACGTTTTTCTACGACTTTTATAGAACAAAGGCGGTTAGTGTAAAGATTAGCTGACGGTAAGCTGTACTTAGAATAGCGTGTAGTGCCAGTTCTCTCGATACTTTCAGACCTCTTCTCTTACTCTCTGTCTTGAAATACATTTTCGCCAGCTTTGCAGACATACATTAGATTTCAGGGACAGGTTTTGCATTTTTTTTTCATTCAACCCTAAAAGATGGCAACGCTGGCTCACTCATGAATGGGAGAAAAGACTAATGTATTCAGATGAAGCGAAATACGAAAATAACGATAGAAATGTACAACTACTAAGATCTATCACATAATGAACTTTGTTAAATCTGCCGTAGCTCTTCCTTTAATTAAATAATTGGTAGATTGGCTGAGCTTAGTAACATATTTTAATATAAATGAATTATTAATTAGTAATAAATGCTATAACCAAACGAATTAAGACAATCAGATGAAAAATCACTAGTAATTACAGCTCAGTTTCTATGCCACGTAATCCTTGTCTTATTTAATAGACTGCTAAATAGCGTTTTACCTACAAGCCATCGGGGAAAACTTTGCATTATTTACCGACCGACGTTGGAAATACTCTTAAGGAAATATTTTTTGACACAATGTGCATGTAGCATGTCTGTGTTAATCATAAATTAAAAAATAATATTTTTATACGTACTATAATTATATCCTCACGCCTTCCTACAAGATTCCCGAAGGGGTAAACAAAGGTGTATAGGTAGTACCCACACACCCGCTTTCCGACAGAGATATGTTTAAGGTGTTAACGTGACGTGTGGCGAGTCCGTCGCCGTTACTCAAGCATGACTGTACGCCTTTGAGTTTCTTGTCACGCGAGAGGAAACCTGCGGGCCTCCTCTAGCTAGAAGAGCTCTCTTGAGAAGAATAGAAGATGTTTTCCGTCACGGTTAAGCTCGTGGTGTGACTAATCACTGTTCTTAAGTTCTGAAAATGTCAATGGTACAGTCAGGATTCGAAATTTCAATCTTTGTGTTGTTTTCTTTAGACATCAGCAGTTCATTCATGTTCCAGATTTACAAGAACAAGCGAATAAAACAAAATTGCAAAGGTTTTCTTTAAACTCTAGCCTAAAAATAGACCCGCAAATACCCTAAGAAATAAATTACAAAAGTGATTTTCTTCACACTCTCTCACTAGTACCTTCCAAAGGCAGGCAGAAGTGTATCAACAACCTTTTATATATTATACATACATATCATCACGCCAAGTCCCTAACGGGGTAGGCAGAGAGTATAGAGCGCCAGTTCTCTCTAGACTTACATACCTCTTTCACTTCGTCCACATTCATCAGTCTCTTCATACATGCTCGTCGGTTTCGAGTACTCTTAACGTTCTTCTTTTATATATTATTATATACGAATATGATATGCCAAAGTAACAGATCGCAGAGAGTGGCCGGCGAGTCTGGCGGTTTACCTAAAGTACGATACGCCTTTTGAATTCTCAAACGTATGCAGATTTCCTCATGTTAACATAAAGCTCGTGGTTTGATTAATCACTCGGTTTAAGTTCAGAAATTCATTGATTCATTGAGTCGCATTTCAAACCTTTGCATTGCAGGTGGCTATCAAACAACTCGGCCACACTGCCCCCCTATTTAATATTAATAACAAATTTCATACTACCAGTTAGCTATGTACTTGCAACACCTCGCATACATCACGTAGTGGCGGCGTTATTTCAGATGGCGTCCAGATCGCGTGTTATGTAATGATGATAATGCAGTATATAATAAATACTTTTAAACATGACATATATCGCCCTTACCTGATCAGAAATCATGGTCATCTGAGATACAGTCATGTATTATCGTATCATCCTATATTATATTAAAACGGTATAGAGCGATTAATTTATGACTTATGAACCGCAATGTGTATATTTTTCCTTTTATCCTCGTAATTGTCCAATTCCCGTACGATAAATGAAAAATTTTGATTGTGTTTTGTGTAAAGCGCGTAATATGGTGAATGGGTTGTCATAAAATTTTCAACGTACATATTTCCATTGGAGACTCAGGTTTGGTATATGAGGATCTTTTAGTTTCAAGTTTGGAAATGTTTATCCTGTCAGTAACAACGCATGAGCTCTATAGTGAACCTTCCTTGCATTAGTGACTAGTAATTACCTACTTAATTTTAACTGCTATCATATTTTAACACGGTTCCAACGTAACTGAACCAGGGTAAAGGAAAATCAGGGAAACTATCCAAAATCCCTTGCTTGTAACCTAAAACAAAATAACCAAGCACTCTCAGACGGACAACCATTGATGTAAAAAAGAACCTCATTGCGGACAACTGCTTCCAGCAAGAAGATTATCAAGTCGTGCATATGTCTCGTATACCCAGTGTGGCATAAATGATATGATTCTCAATGAATTAGGAATGGCTGAATTATAGAAAAAAATCATTTTATATTAAATATATTTAGTTAGTTCGGTACCTGCAAATAAATAAGGATGTTTTAAAATTTTCTACAATAACTTACTTATTTCAATGTGATGATAATTTTAAGGAGCCAAAATCATATACTGTGTAAATTTAATGTTATAAAAATGTGTTTGTATTGTGCAATTGAAGCCGCACGTGGACCAGTTGCTCGTAAAGCATGCACTTAAAACTTTATGATTAATCTTAATACAATTATTTTTATCGACAATTAAACCGACTGAAATCACCAAGGCTCCTGCGATAGTCAGGGTTCTATACAGTTACCGCTGTTATTACTATGTTCCTGCTACCGTAAATGCTATGATTAGCCAATTTTTTATAAAACTATTTTGATCGAAACCACCAGAGCATGTCACCTGCCCTGTGAAGCTCAAATCTAAAACCAATTTAAATGTATCCGGGATATTTATTAAGACCAATTTAGCCTTCAGTATTTGCTGTTATTGTAACCCAAACATGGTTAATTTTAATTGTATTAATGATAATGTTATTATTCTCTCTTTCTACTCCGTGATGATTTGTATGTTTGTATAATGTTATTAAGGAGAGGCTGAGCTGATCCAATGAACTTAACAATTATCGTATCATATTCTTTGTTGTTTATTGGCAGGAAAATAGTATTCGAAGCAGGAAGTAGTTTGAAATTTGGAAATATATTTGGCAGTTAAAATGGTTGTCAGTAAGAATAATGTGCGTGGTTTTCCTTTTATCTCAATTATCCGACGGGTATGCCCGAAGTGATATTAAAGCAATTAAGTTGTTATAAGCGCCAATTTTTACTGATAGGTACATTATAACACAAAGATAATTGTATTTACAATGTTAAGTTAAATGACAGGTACGAGTAATTTTATTGAATGCTGTGGGAGCCGTTTAACGTTTTAAAAGGTAACGAGCTCTCAGACTGGAATCTTCATTCTTCATTAACTGCTCTTTGTTTGGACAATTCATTGGTTCTCCAGTGTCAATCTTCACAATTACAAAGAGTATAGCTTTCCTAGAAAGCACAACATTCAAATTCATTTGTATTATTTTAGTCCTATACTTCGAATGATAATGTATAATATTTACACATTCAATTGTTTGTTTAAAATTGCTTGTTACTTTAGGTGGATAATTTTATTCATATGTTCACACTTGAAATAAATATATACAGTTATTCATAACGTGTTTATTGTAAACGGGGATGATAACTAGATAGAAATCAGTAATGTATGTACTAGCATTTAGGTTTATTTTTCAAGGTGTGAGACGCTTCCAGAAGGTACCCTAAAATACTCCGCGGCGTTTTTGACGGAATATTCCAAAGGCAACATTGGTACCTACGTAGCAACATTTGCCTTGTGAAGGTGGATTAGCAACTTGATCCGGCGTAACGAGTCGCTCCTTCAGTGTCAGGGTTCCATTTCACGCACGATTATAAATTAAGCCAATGCCGTAATTGGTTCAATAACATTACCTAAAGCTGAACAACTATAATTAACAATGTTTAAACGCTAACTTTATCGAGCAGGCACTTGATCCAATTATCAAGTACCACAAAATAAGTATGCGTAACTAATTTATCAGTAAGGCCTGTTCACGGGCCGCCAATACCTTAGAACAAAAAACTTATGATATGTTACGATATACATAATAATGAAAATCAATTAAGCATGTGGTCAACCGGATTGTTGACGCAAAAACGGAAGTATTTGCTCCAACATCGTTTGATTTCTGTTCCTCGATATGTTAAGTGGAATTTGGTCTTCTGATGTATAGTTTCGAGAGATCGGGATGCAATTATAATAATTATAAGTGATCCTCGATGTCTAAAAATAGTCAACCCTTAAAGTATTCAACATTTATCTTAAATATTGTATCGATGAAGACTCTTCCGGTGTGCCTAATGAAGCTGTATCCGGACTATCGGACGCTAGGGCTGTCTCTGTCTGTATATTCTTTTCGTTCCTCTAACGGTGGTAAATTTAGTAACTTTAGTTTTTTATCCAGTATGTGACGTTCAATAAGTGTTCCCTGTGTCCTTTACGTTGAATACAAGATTTTGATTTATTTTAGGTAGGTGTCCTATTTTATTATTTTTTACAAATGATAAGCCAAACTCCGGTTAGGTAACGTCACGATCCTGACTTACGCAACGAAGGATTTACCGTAAAACGTGCATAATTAAAAGTAGGGGCTCATTTATCTTTACTAAACAATATTTTTCTGTACGTTTGTTTGTTACCTAGCTCCTCCTATTAAATGGCTAGACCGATCTGGATGAAGTTTCGTGTTTCAGGAGCTTTCATACTTTATATTTTCACCCACGCTAAGCTGGACCGGCCTTAATATACTTATATCTATGATAGCAGTTTGTCACAAATTTTTAATTTAGGTATATGAGTACATAGCGTCAATGTTCTAAATACCTATTTAAAAATACTATGATTACCTTGTACTTGTGTGAAATTAAACGAGTTTTCTTCCTTACTTGTAATTTTTGTGTTATTTAATACCCGAACCTATCAGCCACTTCTGGTCCTAGGTACCTAGATAGATATAATCTTAACGGATTCGAAATCGAACCGAATAGCCTAAGCCTATATATACTCACTGTCCAAGGTTTATTGGAATATCTGATTATAATAATAAAAAATAATATTATGTCTGTCAGTTTTTGCCATCTAGTTATATATATATATATATATATATATATATATATATATATATATA
>JACCPG010008879.1:0-10429 GCA_016069955.1 Drepana arcuata
AAAAAAAAAACCCCGAAATGAGAAAACCCAATAATGCCTTTATAGAACGCACGCAGCTTTTCTCACGAGGTTCTCCTTTTGCGATAGACATATTGACGTTCCAAAGTGACAGGTACCTTGACTTGGAGTCACATTATTTATATAACCAGTGACAAACAAGCATGAGGGTCCTGCAGGGTCGGCAACGCGCGAGTGATACCCCTGGTGTTGCAAGCGTCCATAGGCGGCGGTAGCCGTTTATCATCAGGCGGACCGCATGTTTGTTTGCCACCCTTGTAGTATAAAAATAAAATGAGGCCCGCCTGATAGTAAGCGGTAACCACCTCTAATAGACATTTGCAGAACGACAAACCCTTCTTGAATTACTTATCAATGTATTCAACTCACTAGTAAAGACTGTATGTAGCGTAAGAGGTGGGTAAGCTTCGAGAGAATGCCTACCCTTCGGGTGACTTCATCGCGGTGACCAGCTCCATACATTTAATACTTGCGTAAGAAAGTAGCGTGCCTTTACTACCAGCTCGGCACTCCACTGAGCCCAGCGTGGCCCGCGCTAGCTAATAACGCGGCGATTACCGTCACTATCGCCACATCGTCACCGCTGGCGGCAGCGGTGATAACTTTGTCATTATGATAATATTATTCACAGCCAGCGCCTTGGTATCGACAACCCACCGATAGCAAGTTTGATGTATTGACCCATATTATTACAAAATAAAGTGTTTGTAACAATACTACCAATCATCATTATATTAAAAATGCTATCTTGGCTTAATAACTCGAAAAGTTTTCCATCGATTGAGTTAAATGTTTTGCACATTGTACAACTATTGTTTTTATCGTAATGTTCGTGTCTCTAAAAGTATTTTAAGGTCATTCTCATCAATGCAACCTCAACGCGCCCCGGCGAAGCCTGGCAAGGTACATCTAGTAATAATAAAATATCCTCGCGCCTTCCGATATACGCCTTTGAATTGCTTCTCAAACGTATGCAGGTTTCCTCTCGATGTAATCCTTCACCGTAAAGCTAGTGGTGTGACTAATCACTGTACTTAAGTTCAGAAAAACTCATTGGTACAGTCGGGATTCGAACTTGCGATCTTTGTGTCGCCGGCAACTACTCGAACCACTCAGCCACCAGGGCTGTATTTATAACACTTCCATTCATCAGGCCACCGCTCCAACACATGACCAAGTCCCGGGCTGGTCTCAGCCTCCACGACCGACCTAGATTTATGGTCCACCCAGCATTGTCTGACTCCACACCGTACATCGTTCCATCTAGACTTGACGAAAGCAGAAAAAACCCTACGGATTTCACTCAAAAAGGCCAACAGTGATGTTGTCACAGGCTTTGTATTGAAGGAACACATTTTAGAGTCATCATGACGTATGAGAATACACTTAAGACATCGATATGTGAAATCGTGCTTGAGAGACGGAGACAGACTTGTCATACAAAAATCCGGCCAAATGTGGGTGCTTTTGTCTGCCCGTTCAGGGAGTTGCCTGGGGATTTTTGAGCTTTCAAGGGAAGAAAAATAATATCACAATAATATATCCTAACGCCTTCCCACAAGGGTCCCCGAAGGGGTAGGTAGAATTGTATAGATAGTACTCACACACACACACTTTCCTTCAGAGTTATATTTTAGGTGCTTACGTGACAAATGGCGAGTCCATCGCCGTTACTCAATCACGACTATACATACGCTTTTGATTTTCTTCTCAAACGCAAGTTTCCTCTCGATGTTTTCACCGTAAAGCTCGTACCCACCCAGTACTGTTTGGCTTAAGGTAGGCAAAGTGGCGTGGTCGTAGCTACATTTATACTGTACCCACAGCTTATATTGATTAGAAATTCTTATGAATATAATCAAAGTTAATACAATATTCAAACACGAGGCCGCGTGAATTGTTCGAAACAACCGAGTAAAGTTAGGTCCAACAAGATATTCGCGTGTTTAAGTCACGTGTTAGCAACTCGAGTTTACAATCTCCCGATCTAAGGGAAGCGAGCGAATAAAACTGTTCATTAAAGCACAGTTTGATTCAGAGATCTGTATCTATGTGGTTGGCAGAGGTGTTGTAACAAATGTGTTGTTTGGTGAGCCGGTGCGTACTCACGGGACTGATTAACGAACTATTTAGTACGTCATTATTACAGCTACTGCGAAGGAGATAAACTGATACGCTACATACATAGACCCAAACGAAATAGGCAGAGATATTATAGCGCTACATCTCTATTGAAAGAGGTGTCAAGCCTAGAGATAATTAGCCCTCTATTCTCTCTTCCTACCCCGTTAGGGACTCTGCGTGATGATAATGTGTACGTATGGATCTCTCTAGACTTACATTGCATTTTCTTTTTTTTATTATAATTTTTTTTCTTTCTTTCGTGGTGTCAATTTTGTCAGTTGGGATTCTACCTTTTACAAGACCACTCGGCCATCACGGCTTCATATCTTTACCAAAAGTAGGTTTTGTTACGCACCTGCCAACCCTTTCGTAAGTATTATTCAACAACATTTAACATTTACTATATTCTCTATACTCTCTGCCTACCCCGTTAGGGACTCGGCGTGATGATATGATGATGATGATTTAACATTTACTTATAGAACATACATACATATCATCACGTCGAGTCCCTAACGGGGTAGGCAGAGAGTATAGAGCGCCAGTTCTCTCTAGACTTACATACCTCTTTCGCTTCGTCTACATTCATACTCATAAAACAACAGAGAAAAATGGAAATGGAGAAAGCTTCATGATTTACAATAGTTATCCTTTTAAACGTAACACCTATTCATACCAACGTTTCCTGTGAGCCTGGTCCATCGACCAACTATCGTCACGTAGGCAAGATACACTTTCCATTTTCAGGGAATTCTATCCTTGTTTTGCCAAATGCAAATGTTTTTATTATCTTATTTTCAGTAGTGCTGGTTGCTTTGTAATCTTAGCCGACAAAATATCCAAAAGTGGCGGAAAAATTTCGTCAATCATATTTTCCGTAACATAATTTCCTCGAACAATGTAATAAATAATAATAAATAATAATAATACACGAGGCTCAATAAGGCTGTGGGATTTATGTAGCTATCATAACAACTGCCCGATAGCTCGTCGGAGCTATGAGCGAAATCATTAATTGCTTTGATGGAAAATAGATCAAGTTTTGTATTGAAAACTTATGGAAGATAGTTGACAATGTTAGTAGACAATAGCGATGTATACAACAAGAGAGGCAAACAAGCATACGGCCTATTTCAGGGCAAGCGGTTACCGTAGCCTGCTTATTATTATTGACACGTTATATATAGCTTTAAATATTCGCTGGTAGACTTATGACCTTATAGGAATAATTCCAGCAAAGATTTGTATATTATTGAATATACAAATAGTGTACAACCGATCGAAATAAAATTATAGTGTTTCGTTCGTGGCGCGAACAAAAAATATCATCAAAATTAACTTACGCGGCCGCAATTACGTTCCAAAAATCACCATTCGGCACTTCCACCACGGATATTATTAACATCCAAAGAACATTTTCTTTGGTCACAGTAAAAAATCAAATTGATCACAATCTTTGACAGTCAAATCACAAGTAACAGACGTAATGACGTTACTTAATGTTGATTTTTTTTTATGTTGACACTGGCACGGAGGTTTTTGGTTACACGATCGGCGCGTTCGATTTTTGTATTCGGGAGCGGCGTAGACAAACAGTCCCCTCGACGCGGCGGCTGACACTGGCCGGATCGCAGGGGGCGCCGCACACTGTGCTCCCGCCGTCCGTACACGGGGTGAGTGTGTGCGCCCTCTTCAGGTCACCAGAATTCGGTGAAGACACGCGCTGAAGTGGCATGCCCTATTTCAGCTGACTCTTTTCAGTTTGATAACATTTTTATTTGTGAAGCCTTTACTGCTAGTTTCGGTACATATGTAATTCAGTAGATACTGACATTGTACTCGGACGCGTACGATGGCAAACCAATCCTTTCGGTAAGTATACGCTGCGATAAAATACACAGATGTTCGCGAGATTGCTTCTGAATTGCCGACTTGTGCCTATTTTTTAGCTGATTTGACCGCGACCTTTCGCCAAAGGACTCCTATCTAATATTATGACTGAGCTAATAAAATTTGTTTTTATTGGTAGTTTTCTAGAATATGACATAATCTATGTATTAATCCTTCTAATAATCTCTATGAAGAATTTCATCTAATTCCTTTCAGCACTTTTTGCGTGAAAAAGGAAAAAACATATTAGATTATTAGACATATTCATAGACAGCCGTCTGATATAGCGGTCAGAGCTACTGACTGCGGCGCTTGAGGACGCGGGTTCGATTCCCGCTGAGGAGAGATATTTGTGAGATGAACACGAGTATTTGTACGAGTTGTTAGAAGTTTCCTTCCGCGAACGCTCAGGCTGTGGAATGAGCTCCCCGTTGAGGTTTTCCCTGGAGAGTACAGCATGGAGAAATACATGAAGAGTGTGAAAAGATTCCTGCAGGGTCGGCAGCGCGCGGTCAATGCCCCTAGTGTTGCAAGCATCCATAGGCGGCGGAAACCGCTTACCATCAGACGGACCGCCTGCTTGTTTGCCATCCGCGTGGTATAAAAAAACCTTAGTCTTGGATGTCCTATGTATATATCTATCAATATAATTAAATATATCGTTGTCTAGTTTCCATAGTACAAGCTTTGCTTAGTTTAGGACTGGGTCAATTTGAGTGGAATTGTCCCAAGATATTTATTAACGTTGGTATGATATCAGAATAATCTGTGGGGAAAGCAGCGGTCTTAATACGTGGAATACTTATGTTATAATATAATATATCCTCACGCCTTCCCACAAGGGTCCCCGAAGGGGTAGGCAGAGGTGTATAGGTAATACCCATACACCCACTTTCCGCCAGAGGTATATTAGGTGGCAACGTGACAGATGGCGAGTCCATCGCCGTTACTCAAGCACGACTATACATACGCCTTTGAATTTCTTCTCAGACGTATGCAGGTTTCCTCTCGATGTTTTCCTTCACCGTAAAGCTCGTGGTGTGACTAATCACTGTACTTAAGTTCAGAAAAAACTCATTGGTACAGTCGGGATTCGAACTTGCGACCTTTGCGTCGCAGGCAACTGCTCGAACCACTCGGCCACCACGGCTTAGCAATACGGCAATACTTATGTTGAGAGATAAATAGTACCTAGTTAAATATAATTAATACCGAACTAGAGTTCCTTAGCTGTTCAATTATTTGCGTGACAATTGTACGAACCGAATGTTAAATATGTTCATGCTAGTAATCGCTTTGTAGCCAATTTCTTGGAACATTTATCCTGTTTTTTATTGGGGATTCTGTCTTTAATCATTTGATAGCCGGTCCTTGAGAGAAGGTATTGTTTACGTTGTGATGTAAATAAGTATTCCACAATCAAATGTTGTTTTGCACTTCCATTTGAGGTCAGAAGTTGTACTGAGGTGGATACAAAGCGAATTGTTTTCGGTTTTTGTGGTTCTCCCTTACCATAGTAAAGACATATATTTAATACGTGCGTAGTCCCGCGGCTTCACACAAGTAAAATGTTAATTTAAGTTGTAAATTTCCTTGTCGTGATTATTTAATGGAATAAATATATCGTATGTGTATTAATATTTATTTACAATAACAACAATTGGAAGCCGTGGTGGCCGAGTGGTTCGAGTAGTTGCCTGCGACACAAAAATCGCAAGTTCGAATCCCGACTGTACCAAACAAGTTTTTAAGTACTCGAGAACTTAAGTACAGTGATTAGTCACACCACGAAGGAAAACATCGAGAGAAAACCTGCATACGTCTGAGAAGCAATTCAAAGGCGTATGTATATAGTTGTGCTTGTGTAACGGCGATGGACTCGCCATCTGTCACGTTGGCACCTAAAATATATCTCTGGCGGAAAGTGGGTGTACTGGGTATTAAGGACGGGGACATCAAAAGTAAAACATTTAATTGAGCTGGAGGTAAAATTCACTCGGCAAGTTGTACCACAATTGAAAACGACCAAGTCAAGAGATTGTATGGTACATTCTGTATTTGTTCGCGTGGCTTGCGTGAGGTCGTGGGTTCAATACCTTTGTTGTCTAGTTCTCACAGTTAATACGAGCTATACAATAGCTCTCGGCTTGTGACAGAAATCATGATGGCTGGAACACAATGGATTGAGTTTCATTTTTGTGGCGCTATCGACGTGAGTTGGTACTGAGGTAAACTACATCAGATGTTGGACAGAAACCTCTCTGCATCCGAACACATGCCTCATTATTGCAAAATTGAGTTCTCTCTTTATTGTTTTAAGCTTTAATTTCGACCAAACTATCTTGAAAAGAGTAACCATGGAGTTTCTTGCCGGTTCTTCTCCATGGAAGCGACCAACCCGAACCGTGCACCTTTTTCGACGTTTTATAAGTGCCCACCTGGGCCTATCCTTACTAATATTATAAATGTGAATGTAAGTTCGTTTGTTACGCTTTCACGTAAAAACTACTTAACCGATCATCATGAAACTTTGTACACATATTCTTGGAGGTGTTAGAGGTAACATAGGATACATTTTAATGAAAAAAAAACATTTTTACGAAAGATAAAAAGCCGTCCACGCCGACGAAGTCGCGGGCACAGCTAGTGTGAAATAAAAATATTTTGATTTTGCTGTCAACTCTTGTCTTTTCAACCACATCTATGTAGAGTACATTATTTATACATATTGTGTGGTGTTACTCAACACAAACATTGTGTATGTGTGTGTAAGTGTGCTATTAAAATAGATTGACCTTGCAATTGACAGGGGAACTAGCTTTTATCGAAAATCGGTTTTTACCTTCACTAGTTCACTACTTCGGGGACTCTTTTGTCTTCACACAAGCATCCCCGAAGAGATAATCAGAGGCAGGTAGGTACTAACCACACACCCACATTAGGGAGATATCTATTAGGTGCCAAAGTGATAGATGACGCTCGTCGCCCATTCTCAAGCACCTATCTATGGTACAGATACAGACCACGGCTTTTCAATCTTTATTTTGCGGGTGAGCCACTTTAGCCACTCGGTTTATGAAAGTGTCTCGGGAAATAGACCTGTAGTCCTCCAGTAATGTAGGGTATTGTGAATATATCCCCGTGACAATGCTATAAAGCGATATAATGCTATAAAGCGATATCATGCTATAAAGCGATATAATGCTATAAAGCGATATCATGCTATAAAGCGATATCATGCTATAAAGCGATATAATGCTATAAAGCGATATCATGCTATAAAGCGATATCATGCTATAAAGCGATATCATGCTATAAAGCGATATAATGCTATAAAGCGATATAATGCTATAAAGCGATATCATGCTATAAAGCGATATCATGCTATAAAGCGATATAATGCTATAAAGCGATATAATGCTATAAAGCGATATAATGCTATAAAGCGATATAATGCTATAAAGCGATATAATGCTATAAAGCGATATAATGCTATAAAGCGATATAATGCTATAAAGCGATATAATGCTATAAAGCGATATCATGCTATAAAGCGATATCATGCTATAAAGCGATATCATGCTATAAAGCGATATAATGCTATAAAGCGATATAATGCTATAAAGCGATATCATGCTATAAAGCGATATAATGCTATAAAGCGATATAATGCTATAAAGCGATATAATGCTATAAAGCGATTTAATGCTATAAAGCGATATAATGCTATAAAGCGATATAATTAAGTGCAGTAATACTCACTTCGGAGCCTGGTTTTATTGGTTGTTTCATAAACTATTAGAATTTTATGCGAAAATGAAGTCTAAACTGTACCTTCTTACAATATTTCTTTTTTCATTTGGTCTTTCCATCGTGCCCTATCAACCACGTATGATTATGATAATATACGTGGTGGCCGAGTGGTTCGAGGAGTTGCCTGCACAAAGATTGCATGTTCCAATCCCGATTGTACCAATGAGTTTTTCTAAATTCAAGTTTGGTGATCAGTCACACCGTGAGCTTTACGGTGAAGGAAAACATCGAAAGGAAATCAAATTTCAAATCAAAAAAAATCAAATCAAAATTTGTACATGGTATAGCCGTGCTTGAGCAATGGCGATGTGTGTCTGTCTACTCTGCCTACCCCTTCGGGGACCCTTGTGAAGGCTTGAGCATATGTATATAATATGTATGTTAGTGGTTACTCTTAATCACGAGGTTCAGACTCGATCTGTTGAGAATAAAACATGTACCGAGCAATTTGGTGTAATACCCAATCTCCCACATGACTCTGCTCCATAACTAACCTTCATTGTGTACACCTACGTTTGTGGCCAGGTTTCGCCAATTGCTTCTGTGGTCTCGGCCTGTTGGTAGTGTCTGTATTATTCAGCCGAGTTATGTTTACTCCACCGCTGGTAAGGATGGTGCTTAGAATATGTGACGTTTAAATTTTGTAGGTTTATATAAATCCTAGTGAATTTTTAAATACCTGGGACAAATCCACACAAATTGACCTAGTCCCAAATTAAGCAAAGCTTGTGTTATACAACGATATATTTACTTATATAGATAGATATATACATAAATACATAGGACATCCAAGACTAAGGTACAAATGCTCGTGTTCATCACACAAATATCTGCCCTCAGCGGGATTCGAACCCGCGACCTCAAGTGTCGCAGTCAGGAGCTCTAACCACTAGACCAGACGGTCGTCTGTATTTTTTTTTTATTATTATTTTGTTTGATTAAAATGGATAAAGCGCGGTAAGTAAAGAGGAATGTGGAGAGTATAGAGAGTGAGTTCATTCTATTTTTTTTTTGGGCTTATCGGTGTTTAATATAAATAATAATGTCCTCGATTATTCCATTTTTATAATATATATCCTCACGCCTTCCCACAAGGGTCCCCGAAGGGGTAGGCAGAGGTGTATAGGTAATACTCACACACCCACTTTCCGCCAGAGGTATATTAGGTGCCAACGTGACAGATGGCGAGTCCATCGCCGTTACTCAAGCACGACTATACATACGCCTTTGAATTTCTTCTCAGACGTATGCAGGTTTCTTCACGATGTTTTCCTTCACCGTAAAGCTCGTGGTGTGACTAATCACTGTACTTAAGTTCAGAAAAACTCATTGGTACAGTCGGGATTCGAACTTGCGACCTTTGCGTCGCAGGCAACTGCTCGAACCACTCGGCCACCACGGCTCTATATGCAATACATGCATATTCCATTTTTAAACTACTAAAGGGGAAACAAACCCTTGACCTGATAGTAAATGGTCCCTACAGGCTCATACAGCACCAAAGGTGTACTAGTGGGATAGGCTACACGTTTTACCGTCAAGGGGTACTGTAGGTTGACATGTGTCTAAGATAAGTCGTGTTTCCAATTAATACTGCCTACCCCTTCGGTGCCGCTGTAGAAATAAAACGACTAGATCATTTGGAAAACTCAGAAGTAATGCAAAGTGATGTTTTAAGCTTTGATCAAGCGAGTAAACCCTAATTGAATTCCCTTCTTTATCGTTTACATTTTCTTTTCAAGAAAATCATTTTTCCTTGAATTCATTGCTTGCGGCTCGTAGTTTGGTATAAAATTATTATCCTCACGCCTCCCCAAGGGCCCTCAACCCTGCCCTCCCCGGCACCCACACCCAGATATAAAAATACCCTCATTCCACTGTAGATATATTTTAGGTGCCAACGTGACAAATGGCGAGTCTATTGCCGTTACTCAATCACGATACAAATGTATTTGAATTTCTGCACAAACTTCTACAAGGTTTCCCTTCACCGCAAAACTCTTGGTAATAAAGTTTGGGCAACCACTTTGGTGCAGTCGGGATTTGAACTTGCAATATTTTTGTTTTAGGTGTGTGGTAAAACCACTCAGTCTCCGCGGCCTGTAATATATGTATGCATATTTATTTCGGCTTTGCGTTTCAGTTAACAAGCCAGTATAGTACCGTTGTGTGGATACACGATAAGCTAATTGTAGCCGTCGAGGTTGACTATCGGAGGGATCTCTGATTATAGCACAGATTACATATGTACCACTCGGAATACATTAGTCTGTACAACCAGCTTAATACATGCAAGAATGGTAGCACTAAGCTCTCAGATTTGGTCTAAGATACAGGGTGTAACTGGATACCATCATTACCACCTCTGTAGTATAGACAAAAGAATTGCTATGTATTAAAGCGACAGATATACAACGAGAACATGTGGGAAGACACAGAGGAAGACCACGACCCAATTACCTACTTAGGTGACATCGATCGGTCACTCAAGAACGGGAAAGAGGGAATCGGTGTGATATAATAATACATATATACACATACAAACTAATAATGATAAAATAATATATCCTCACGCCTTCCCACA
>JACCPG010008880.1:0-17265 GCA_016069955.1 Drepana arcuata
TCGGAACTATAACTTTAGTAACTGGAATAGTTAAATGATTCCATAATTTTAATATAAACTTACTGATTTTAGGATATTTTATTGTTATTTTAACAATATATCAATGATGACGAGATGTTTACCGAGAAGGTACATTCCAAGGAAAACATACAATCATAGTTGTAAAAGGTTTACGCTGAGGAATAATTTTATTTATTGTTTCTGAAATTTTTTTTTTTTTATCTTTTTTTTTGGGCATTTTTCCATAGAAGTTTATCACCAAATATTGAACTTGGAATAATATGACCTCCAATAAATATTATTACATTTAATCCCTTCCATATTCCCTTATTAAATACCATTATTTTAATTAGATCAGGAGTTAGAGTAACATGAGCTCATCATGCCTTAATAGAAAATAATTATTCACAAACAACTCAAGGATTATTTATTACAATTATATTAGGAATTTATTTTACAATTTTACAAGCATACGAATATTTAGAAGCTCCATTTACTATTGCTGATAGAGTATATGGATCTACTTTTTATATAGCAACAGGATTTCATGGATTACATGTAATAATTGGGACAATTTTTCTTTTAATTTGTTTAATTCGACACTTAAACAATCATTTTTCTAGTCAACATCATTTTGGATTTGAAGCTGCTGCTTGATATTGACATTTTGTAGACGTAGTTTGATTATTCCTTTATATTTCTATTTATTGATGAGGAAATTAATTATTTATATAATATATTTAGTATATTTGATTTCCAATCAAAAAGTTTAATATTTATTAATATAAATAATTATTTTAATAATTAATATTTTAATTATAATTTCTATTATTTCAAATATAATAATAATTATTTCAATTATTTTATCTAAAAAATCTTTTAAAGACCGGGAAAAATGTTCACCATTTGAATGTGGATTTGATTCAAATTCTTCTGCTCGAATTCCTTTTTTCTCTTCATTTTTTTTTAATTACTGTAATTTTTTTAATTTTTGATGTAGAAATTGCATTAATATTTCCACTTATTAATTTATTTAATATAGTAAATTTTATTATTTGAATAAAAATTAATTTCTTTTTTATTATTATCTTAATTTTAGGAGTTTATCATGAATGAAATCAAAATATATTAAATTGAACTAATTAATTTAAATATTTTAATAAATTTAATAAATTTTTATATACTATAGGATTTTAGTTTAAAAAACATTTGATTTGCATTCAAAAATTATTGATTTTTCAATATATCTTAAATAAGAAGCAATTTGCATTTAATTTCGAATTAAAAGATAGAGTTAAAAACTCCTTATTTAATTAATTATTAATTGAAACCAAAATAGAGGTATATCACTGTTAATGATAACATTGAATAAAAATTCCAATTAAATTTTATATTTATTTGAAATATATAATAAATTAAGCTGCTAACTTAATTTTTAGTGATTAAAATCATTAATATTTCTTTATTATTTATATAGTTTATTTAAAACATTACATTTTCATTGTAAAAAAAAAAATTTTTTTTTTATAAATATTTAAAGATTAAATAATCTCCATAATATCTTCAATATTATACTCTATATAAGCTATTTAAATATGTTAATAGAATAATTAACATATAAATTGTTATTCTAATAATAAATCTAAATAAATAAATTTTTAAATTATTTATTTGATAAATATTAAAAAATATAGAATAATTTTTTACAATACTTATTATTCCTTGTCCTCTATAATATTCTCTTCAACCAAAATCAATATTTATCAATAATTTTTGACCAAAATTTAAAAAATAAAAATTTAATCCATAAGTAGATAAATTAGGTATAAACCATATAAAACATAAAAAATTACTTAAATTATAAAACATTAAAAATTTATTTAAAGAATAAACTATTATATTTCTAATTAAATACCCTAATAAACCTCCTATTAATATTACATAAATTACTAATATTTTTAAATTAATAGGTAAATAAATTATATAAGGATAAGGAAAAATTAATCATCTTAATAATCTTCCTCTAATAATTCTTATAAATAATAAAAGAAATATTCTTTTTAATATGATATAATCTTCATCATATAAATTATAAATAGAAAATAAATTATAATCATTGATTATTAAATATATTAATAAACGTATTGTATAAAAAACAGTTAAACCAGTAGAAAAATAATATAATAAAAAAATTAATAAATTTAAATTATTATTATTAACTATATCTAAAATTAAATCCTTAGAATAAAATCCCGCTAGAAAAGGAATTCCACATAAAGCTATATTAGAAATATTCATACATAAAGAAGTAAAAGGAATATAAAATCTAATTCCCCCTATAAATCGAATATCTTGAGTATCATTTATCATATGAATAATAACCCCAGCACATATAAATAATAAAGCTTTAAATATAGCATGAGTTAATAAATGAAAAAAAGCCAAATCTGGCAATCCTATTCTTAAAATTCTTATTATTAAACCTAATTGTCTTAAAGTAGACAAAGCAATAATTTTTTTTAAATCAAATTCATAATTTGCTGAAATTCCAGCTATAAATATAGTTAAACCAGAAATTAATAATAAAAACTTTATAAAAATTATATCTATCAATAAAACATTAAACCGAATTAATAAATAAACACCTGCAGTAACTAAAGTAGAAGAATGAACTAAAGCTGATACAGGAGTAGGAGCTGCTATAGCAGCAGGTAATCATGATCTGAAAGGAATTTGAGCTCTTTTAGTTATAGCAGCAATAATAATTATAGTTGAAATAATTATCATAGAATAATCATTTTTTATGAAATTTATGTAAAAAATATAATTTCATCTACCATAATTTATCATTCATGAAATTACCATTAAAATAAAAACATCCCCAATTCGATTTGATAAAGCAGTTAATATACCAGCATTATATGATTTTAAATTTTGATAATAAATTACTAAACAATAAGAAACTAACCCTAATCCATCTCAACCTAATAAAATTCTAATAATATTAGGACTAATAATTAATATAATTATAGAAAATACAAATAAAAGAACTAAAATAATAAATCGATTTAAGTTTAATTCTGAACTTATATATCTTTTTCTATAATAAATTACTACAGAAGAAATTAAAGTAACAAATATTATAAATAATAAAGATATTCAATCTAATAAAATAGATATAATAATAGAAGTAGAATTTAATCTTATAATCTCTCACTCTAATAAAATAACTAAATTATTTATTAAAAAATAAAGAAAAAAAAAAAAATTTATTAATATAAAAATAAATAAAAGAAAAAAAGAAATATAACATATACAATATATTTGTTTATTAATAATTTAAAATGAATTTTTATCATATTTTTGATTCCACAAATCAATATTTTAATTAAATTATTTAAATAAAATCAAACTATAAAATAATCAACTTTTAAAATAATAATATTTAAAGGAAATCAATGTAAAAATAATAATAAATATTCACGAGAAACTCCACTATAATAACTATATAAACCTCTATAAAATTTTCCATGTTGAACATAAGAATATAAATATAATCTATAACCAGCTCTAAAAAAAGAAATTATTATTAATATAATTATTGAAATTCAAGATCATCTTAATAAACTATTAATTAAACTAATTTCTCCTAATAAATTTAAAGAAGGAGGAGCAGATATATTTGATCTTATTAATAAAAATCATCATAATCTTATAGAAGGTATAAAATTTATTATTCCCTTATTAATAAATAATCTTCGTCTATGTAAACGCTCATATCTAATATTAGCTAAACAAAATATTCCAGAAGAACATAATCCATGACCAATTATTAAAATATAAGCCCCAATATATCCTCAATTATTTATTGTTATAATACCCCCAATTACTATACTTATATGAGCTACTGATGAATAAGCAATTAAAGACTTTATATCAACTTGGCAAAAACATTTTAAACTTACATAAAATCCCCCTAATAATCTAATATTAATTCAAATAAAATTTAATTTTAAACCAATTTCTTGAATAAAAATTATTAAACGTAATAAACCATAACCACCTAATTTTAATATAACCCCAGCTAAAATTATAGACCCAGAAACTGGAGCTTCCACATGAGCCTTAGGCAGTCATAAATGAACTATATATATTGGTATTTTAACTAAAAAAGCTATAATTATTCTAAAATACAATAAATATAAATTTAAATTAAAAAATTTTAAAAAATAAATTATAATATAATTTTGAGTTATAAAAACATAAAAAATACCCACTAATAAAGGTAAAGAAGCAAATAAAGTATAGAATAATAAATATATTCCTGCCTGAATTCGTTCTGGCTGATATCCTCAACCAATAATTAACATTAAAGTTGGAATTAATCTAGATTCAAAAAATAAATAAAATAAAAATAAATTTATTACTCTAAAAGTTAAAAATAATATAATTAATAAAAAAATAATATTAAAAATAAAAAAATTAATATAAAAATTTATCTTAAATAAATTTTCTCTAGCCATAATTATTAATAAACAAATTCAAATTCTTAATAAAATTAAACCAAAAGATAAAATATCACATCTATATATATATCTTAAATTACAAAAATAATTAATTTTAATTGTAATATTTATAAATATAAATATAATAAAAATTAATATTATCTGAACCATTCAAAATATATTTTTCAAAAAAGATAATGGAATTATAAAAAATATTATTAATAAAAATTTTATCATATTATAATAAATTAAATCTTTGAAAATAATCATTACCATGAGTTCGAATTATCGAAATTAAAATTGATAATCCTAATGCTCCTTCACAAACAGAAAAAACTAAATATACTATTAATATATATATATCATATTCAATTATTATAAAATATATTAAAAAAAAAAAAAAAATTCTTAAAACAATAAATTCTAATCTTAATAAAACAATTAATAAATGTTTATGTTTAGAAACAAAAATTATATTTCCTAAAATAAATATCATAATAAAAACAATCCATATATTTACAATTATCATTAATTTGTTTTTATAGTTTAAAAAAAAAACATTGGTCTTGTAAACCAAAATTAAGTAAATTCTTTAAAAACTTCAAAGAAAAAGATTATCTTTATTTTTAATCTCCAAAATTAATATTTTTTTTAAATTATTCTTTGAAATTACAAAAATAATTTTATCTTATTTATTAATTTTTTTCTCAATAATTATAATAAAAATAAATCATCCATTATCAATAGGAATAATAATTATTATTCAAACTATATTAATTTGCTTATTATCAGGAATATTAATTAAAACTTACTGATTTTCATATATTTTATTTTTAATTTTTTTAGGGGGAATATTAGTAATATTTATTTATGTATCAAGAATTGCCTCTAATGAATTTTTTAAAATAGAATTAAATATAAAATTATTTATATTTACTATATTGATATTTATAATAATAATAACTTTTATTAATTATTATAATTTAAAATGAATAAACCTAAATTTTAATTCAGATATAACTAACTTTTTTAATTTAATATTTTTTAATATTGAAAATAATATCAATTTAAACAAAATATATAATAATCAAACATTTTTAATAATAATAATAATAATTATTTATTTATTTATTACATTAATCGCAGTAGTAAAAATTACTAATATCTTTTTTGGTCCTTTACGATCTACAATTTAAATGATAAATCTATATAAACCTATACGAAAAACTCACCCTATTATAAAAATTATTAATTCATCTTTAATTGATCTACCTTCTCCTTCTAATATTAGAAGATGATGAAATTTTGGATCTTTATTAGGATTATGCCTAATAATTCAAATTATTACAGGATTATTCTTAACAATATATTATACTGCTAATATTGATTTAGCTTTTTATAGAGTAAACTATATTTGCCGAAATGTTAATTATGGATGATTAATTCGTACAATACATGCAAATGGGGCTTCAATATTTTTTATTTGTGTTTATTTTCATATTGGACGAGGAATTTATTATGAATCATTTAATTTAAAACTTACTTGAATAATTGGAGTAATCATTTTATTTTTATTAATAGCAACAGCTTTCATAGGATATGTATTACCTTGAGGACAAATATCTTTTTGAGGAGCAACAGTAATTACTAATTTATTATCAGCAATTCCATACTTAGGAAATACTTTAGTCAATTGAATTTGAGGGGGATTTGCTATTGATAATGCAACTTTAACTCGATTCTATACATTTCACTTTCTATTACCTTTTATTATTTTAATAATAGTTATAATTCATTTATTATTTTTACATCAAACAGGATCTAATAATCCATTAGGTATTAATAGTAATTTAGAAAAGATTCCTTTCCACCCATTTTTTATTTTCAAAGACTTAATTGGATTTATTATCTTAATATTTATTTTAACAATATTAACACTAACAAATCCCTATATATTAGGAGATCCTGATAATTTTACTCCTGCAAATCCCCTTGTAACTCCTATTCACATTCAACCAGAATGATATTTTTTATTTGCATATGCTATTTTACGATCAATTCCTAATAAATTAGGGGGAGTTATTGCATTAATTAGATCAATTTTAATTTTAATTATTCTACCATTAACATTTAATAAAAAAATACAAGGAATTCAATTCTATCCTATTAATCAAATTATATTCTGATCTTTAATTATTATCATTATTTTACTTACTTGAATTGGAGCTCGCCCTGTTGAAAATCCATATATTATTACAGGTCAAATTTTAACAATTATATATTTCTCATATTTTATTATAAACCCTTTAATAAATAAATATTGAGATAAATTAATCTTTTAATTAATGAGCTTGAATAAGCATTTGTTTTGAAAACTTAAGAAAGAATTTTTTATTCTATTAATTTTAAATTTTTAATTAATTATACTAAATTTAATTAATTAAATAAAAATTTTTAATCCAATAAAAAATAATAAAAAATTTAAAGAAATAGGTAAATATCTTTTTCAAGCTAAATACATTAATTTATCATATCGATAACGAGGTAAAGTACCACGAACTCAAATAAAAGTAAAAGATAATAAACTTAACTTTAAATAAAAAAAAAAATTTAAATTATAACCGCCTAAATAAATTAAAGTAAATATTAAACTTATAAATAAAATTATTGAATATTCAGCCAAAAAAATTAAAGCAAATCCCCCACTTCTATATTCAACATTAAATCCTGAAACCAATTCTCTTTCACCCTCAGCAAAATCAAAAGGAGTACGATTAGTTTCAGCTATTATAGAAGATAATATTCTTATAGATAAGGGAAATATTAAAAAAATAAATCAAATATAATTTTGATAAATAAAAAATAAATTAAAATTAAAACTTATAATTATTAAAATTCTTGATATAAAAATTAAAGCTAATCTAACTTCATAAGAAATAGTCTGAGCTACAGCACGTAATCCACCTAATAAAGAATAATTAGAATTAGAAGATCAACCAGCAATTATAATGGTATAAACTCCTATTCTAATACAAGAAAAAAAAAATAACACACCTAAATTAAATCTAATTATATTAAAAAAATAAGGAATTAATCTTCAAACTATTAATGATAAAATAAATCTAACAATTGGAGAAAAATAATAAATTAAATAATTAGATAATATAGGATATGTTTGTTCTTTATTAAATAATTTAATAGCATCAGAAAAAGGCTGTAATAATCCTATAAATCCTAATTTATTAGGTCCTTTACGAATTTGAATATAGCCTAAAACCTTACGTTCTAATAATGTTAAAAAAGCAACTGCAATTAAAACCCCAATAATTAATAATAATAACCCAATAAAAATTAATTTTATATCAATTAACATATACTATATATATATGTTATTATATATTTATGATTTCTAAAACCATTACATTTTTTCTGCCAAAATAGTTTATACAATTTATATTAATAATATTCTAATAATAAATTTAATTTAAATATTTAATCCTTTCGTACTAAAATATTTTATTTTATTAAAAGATAGAAACCAACCTGGCTTACACCGGTTTGAACTCAGATCATGTAAGATTTTAATGATCGAACAGATCAAAAATTTTAAACTTCTGCATTTAAATTTTATCTTAATCCAACATCGAGGTCGCAAACTTTTATTCTTATTTGAACTAAAAAAAAAAATTACGCTGTTATCCCTAAGGTAATTTTTTCTTATAATCATAAAATATGGATCAATAATTCACTTATTAATGTTAATAAAACTAAAAAGTTATTTTTATTTTTCTATCACCCCAATAAAATAATTTATTTTATTTCTATATTTAATTTATATATAATTTTCATAAAAAAAACTATAAAACTCTATAGGGTCTTCTCGTCTTTTTAACTTATTTTAACTTTTTAAATAAAAAATTAAATTCAATAATTAATTAAGAGACAGTATATATTTCATTCAATCCTTCATACAAGTCACCAATTAAGAGACTAATGATTATGCTACCTTTGTACAGTCATTATACTGCAGCCCTTTAATATTCCATCAGTGGGCAGATTAGACTTTAAATTATTTTCAAAAAGACATGTTTTTGATAAACAAGTGAATATAATTTTTTTTTTTTGCCGAATTCCTTTTAATTAATTTTAAAAATTAAATTTATTTTATATATGTTTATATATATATATATATATATATATATTTTTATTATTTACTAATTTTATCATTATAATTAATTTTTTATAATTAAAAATTATTTTTTTATAAAAATTTAAATATAAAATTAAATTTTATTTTTAATAAAATTATTTATAATAAATTATAATTTATTAACAATATAAATTATATAAATTTTAAAAATATTAATATTTATTATAAAAATTTAATTTAAAGCTTATCCCTTAAATTATTTAATATTAAAAAGAAAAAATTAATTAATTAATTTCTTCTTTTTAATATTTAAAATTAAATTTTTTTCTAAAAAAACTAGATATATTTAAAAACGATTAACATTTCATTTCAAATTAATTATTTAAAATATTTTTACTACAATAACTTTATTAATTAATTATCTCTTTTAAATTCGAGAATTTTTTTTTTATAAATATTTATTAATAAACTCTGATACACAAGATACACTAAATAAAAATTACTTTTTTATAAATTAATTTCAAGTATTTTAAAATTCTTTTACAATACTAATAAACTATAAATCAAAAAATTTTTTTTTTGATATACTATAACCCCCCAATTATAATATTCTTATTAAAAATTTTTTTATTATTTATATTTTTTATTAATTTATAATTTTCAAATTAATTAATTAATTTAATATCTTTTCAATGTAAATGAAATACTTTAACAAGCTCTAATTTGATCTTTCTAGAGACACTTTCCAGTAACTCTACTTTGTTACGACTTATTTCAATTTATAAATGAAAGTGACGGGCAATATGTACATATCTTAATTATAAATCATTTTATTAAACTAATAAAAATTACATTTAAATCCACTTTCAATTAATAATTAAAAATTAATATTCATTTAAATAAATTTATTGTAATCCATTATATTCTTAACCATTAACTGCATCTTGATCTGATTTAATTTTTATTTTAAATTTTTAAATATTATATTTATTAAAAAATATTTTTATAACAACGATATACAAATTTTAACTAATTAAGTAAATTTATTCGTGGAATATCAATTATTAAACAGATTCCTCTAAATGAACTAAAATACCGCCAAATTATTTAAGTTTCAATAAATAATTATATACTATTTTAGTATTTTTAATTTAAATTTTAATAATAGGGTATCTAATCCTAGTTTATAATAAAATTTATTAAATCATAATAAAAATATAATATTTAATTATATTAAAATTTCACCTAATAATATAAAATTTTAATTATATTCAATATTTAATTAAATTATTTATTAATTACTAATAAAATTTAATTTAATTTATGTTTAACCGCAACTGCTGGCACAAAATTTGTTATTAATTTATAAATTACTGAATCATAATTTCTTAAAATTTCAATATTAATTACTACTTTATTAAATTAATTATTATTAAAATAATTAATAATTAACACTAAAATTTGTATGTAAAATAAGTATTAAATAAATTTTTTAACCATAAAGAATTATTTTATTTAATAATAAAATTTTTTACATAGATTTTTTTTTTTTTTTTTTTATATTAAAATATTTAATAGAAATTATTAAATATTGATTAATTTTCTTTTTTTCTTCTTTATAATAATATTATTAAAAATTTTAATTCATGATAAATCAATGTAAAATCATTTAAATAATAATATATTAAAATAAATAATTTTAATTCTTTCAATTAAATTATAGAATTAATATATTTATAATATATTTAAATTTTATATATATATATATTATTTATATTTATTAAATTATTTAATTTATTTAGATAAAATATATAAACCATTTTCAATAAATTTTACATAAATAAATAAATAAATTAAATTAAAAATAAGCTAAACTAAGCTTTTGGGTTCATACCTCAAATATAAAGGAATCCCCTTTTTTTTAAAAATAAAGTGCCTGATAAAAAGGATTATTCTGATAGAATAAATTATGTAATTATTTTACCTTTATTATATTTTATAGAATCAAACTATAACTAATAACATCAAAAATTATTGTGCATCTTACACTAAAATATAAAAAAAGAATTTTAATTCTTAAATTAATTAATATTTAATATTTTAATTTTATCAATTTTTAATTCTAATAAATTATTTTTTTTATTTACTTTATTTTTTAGAACCTTAATTACAATTTCTTCAAATTCTTGATTTGGATGTTGAATTGGATTAGAAATTAATCTATTAAGATTTATCCCCCTAATTAATAATTCTTACAATATTATAACATCAGAAGCATCTCTGAAATATTTCTTAACTCAAACTATTGCTTCAATTAATTTTTTATTTTCTATTATATTAAAAATAATTTTATTAAAAAATTTTGAAATTAATAATTTTATCTCAATTATAATTAATTCAAGTATATTAATAAAAATAGGTTCAGCACCTTTCCACTTTTGATTCCCTAACATTGTAGAAGGATTATCATGATTCAATAATTTTATTTTAATAACTTGACAAAAAATTTCCCCCCTAATTTTATTGTCATATTATTTTAATAATAATTTTTTAATTATTATAATTATTCTCAATATTATTATTGGAGCAATTAATGGAATTAATCAAACATCATTACGTAAAATAATAGCATTTTCTTCTATTAATAACTTAGGGTGAATAATTACTTCAATTATAATTAGAGAAAATTTATGTTTATTTTATATTATTATATATTCATTTTTAATTATAATTATATGTATATTATTTTATCTTGTTAATTTATTTTTCATTAATCAATTATTTTTCATTAATATGAATTATTTAATCAAAATTAATTTATTTATTAATTTTTTATCTTTAGGTGGACTACCACCATTTATTGGATTTTTTCCAAAATGAATCATTATTAATTTTTTAATTATAAATAATATATATTTAATAAGTTCATTTTTTATTTTTATAAGATTAATTATACTATTTTTTTATATTCGAATTTTATATTCTTCATTTATATTTAATTATATAAAATTAAAATGATTTAAAATTAACTTTAAAAATAATATTAAGTTATTTATAAATTTAATGTCTTTTCTATCTATTATAGGAATAATTTTAAGAACTTTATTTTTTTTTTAAGGTTTTAAGTTAAATAAACTAATAATCTTCAAAATTGTAAATAAAGAATTTCTTTAAGCCTTAGTAATTTTTATTACTCCTTAAAATTTGCAATTTTATATCATAAATGAATATAAAGCTATAATAACAATAATAATAATAATAATAAAAGAGAATTATTTCTCGTAAATAAATTTACAATTTATCGCTTATCTCAGCCATTTTATTTGCGAAAATGACTTTATTCAACAAATCATAAAGATATTGGAACTTTATATTTTATCTTTGGAATTTGATCTGGAATAATTGGAACTTCTTTAAGTTTATTAATTCGGGCAGAATTAGGTAATCCTGGATCTTTAATTGGAAACGATCAAATTTATAATACTATTGTTACAGCTCATGCTTTTATTATAATTTTTTTTATAGTTATACCCATTATAATTGGAGGATTTGGAAATTGATTAGTACCATTAATATTAGGAGCTCCAGATATAGCATTTCCACGAATAAATAATATAAGATTTTGAATACTTCCACCTTCTTTAACTCTATTAATTTCAAGAAGAATCGTAGAAAATGGAGCTGGAACTGGATGAACTGTGTACCCCCCCCTTTCATCTAATATTGCTCATGGAGGAAGCTCTGTAGATCTTGCTATTTTTTCATTACATTTAGCTGGAATTTCATCAATTTTAGGAGCTATTAATTTTATTACTACAATTATTAATATACGATTAAATAACATAATATTTGATCAAATACCTTTATTTGTTTGAGCAGTAGGAATTACAGCTTTTTTATTATTACTTTCATTACCTGTTCTAGCAGGGGCTATTACTATACTTCTTACAGATCGAAATTTAAATACATCATTTTTTGATCCTGCTGGAGGAGGAGATCCAATTTTATATCAACATTTATTTTGATTTTTTGGACATCCTGAAGTATATATTTTAATTTTACCTGGATTTGGGATAATTTCTCATATTATTTCTCAAGAAAGAGGAAAAAAAGAAACATTTGGTTGTTTAGGTATAATTTATGCTATAATAGCAATTGGATTATTAGGATTTATTGTTTGAGCTCATCATATATTTACAGTAGGTATAGATATTGATACTCGAGCTTATTTTACTTCGGCTACTATAATTATTGCTGTTCCAACTGGAATTAAAATTTTTAGATGATTAGCTACATTACACGGAACTCAAATTAATTATAGACCTTCAACATTATGAAGACTAGGATTTGTTTTTTTATTTACAGTAGGAGGATTAACAGGAGTTGTATTAGCTAATTCTTCAATTGATATTACTCTTCATGATACTTATTATGTAGTGGCACATTTTCACTATGTATTATCTATAGGAGCAGTATTTGCTATTATAGCAGGATTTATTCATTGATACCCTTTATTCACTGGATTATCTTTAAATCCTTTCTTATTAAAAATTCAATTTTTTATTATATTTTTAGGTGTAAATTTAACCTTTTTCCCTCAACATTTTTTAGGTTTAGCTGGTATACCTCGACGATACTCTGATTACCCTGATGCATATATCTCATGAAATATTATTTCATCTTTAGGATCTTATATTTCTTTATTAGCAGTTTTAATAATTTTAATTATTATTTGAGAATCAATAATTAACCAACGAATTACTTTATTTTCAATAAATATATCATCTTCTATTGAATGATTTCAAAATTTACCTCCTGCTGAACATTCTTATCATGAATTACCAATCTTAAATAATTTCTAATATGGCAGACTATATGTAATGGATTTAAACCCCATTTATAAAGGATTATCCTTTTTTTAGAAATGGCAACATGATCAAATTTAAATTTACAAAATGGAGCTTCACCTTTAATAGAACAAATTATCTTTTTCCATGATCATACATTAATTATTCTCATTATAATTACTATTTTAGTAAGATACATTCTAATAAATTTATTTTTTAATAAATATATTAATCGATTTTTATTAGAAAATCAAATAATTGAATTAATTTGAACTATTTTACCAGCAATTACTTTAATTTTTATTGCTTTACCATCTTTACGATTATTATATCTTTTAGATGAAATAAATAATCCTTTAATTACCCTAAAATCAATTGGTCATCAATGATACTGAAGTTATGAATATTCAGATTTTAATAATATCGAATTTGATTCTTATATAATTCAACCTAATGAAATAAATAATAATCAATTCCGATTATTAGATGTAGATAATCGTATTATTTTACCTATAAATAATCAAATTCGAATTATAGTTACAGCATCAGATGTTATTCATTCATGAACTATTCCATCTTTAGGTGTTAAAGTTGATGCTAATCCTGGTCGATTAAATCAAACAAATTTTTTTATTAATCGACCAGGAATTTTTTTTGGGCAATGTTCAGAAATCTGCGGAGCAAATCATAGTTTTATACCCATTGTAATTGAAAGAATTTCAATTAAAAATTTCATTAATTGAATTAATAATTATTCTTCATTAGATGACTGAAAGCAAGTACTGGTCTCTTAAACCATTTTATAGTAAATTAGCATTTACTTCTAATGATAAAGAATTAGTTAATTAATAACATAAATATGTCAAATTTAAATAATTACAAAAGTAATATTCTTTTATTCCTCAAATAATACCAATTAACTGAATAATATCCTTTATTTTTTTTTTAGTTATTTTTTTAATATTTAATATTATTAATTATTATATTTATAATAACAATAATTCTATTAAAAATATTAATAAAAATTTTAAATTAAAAAATTTTTCTTGAAAATGATAAGTAACTTATTTTCAATCTTTGATCCCTCTACTAATTTAATAAATATTTCTTTCAATTTAATTAGAACATTACTTGGAATATTATTCTTACCTTATTCATTTTGACTAATTCCAAATCGTCATTATTTTTTTTGAAGATTAATTTTAAATAAGCTTCATAATGAATTTAAAATATTATTAAAAAATAATTACTTTAATGGATCAACATTTATTTTCATTTCCTTATTTTCTTTTGTTTTATTTAATAATTTTTTAGGATTATTCCCATATATTTTTACAAGAACAAGACATTTAACACTATCTCTTAGAATTTCACTACCTTTATGACTTTCATTTATATTATATGGATGAATTAATAACATACAACACATATTCACTCACATAATTCCACAAGGAACACCAAATATTCTTATGCCTTTTATAGTTTTAATTGAAACAATTAGAAATATTATCCGACCTATAACTTTAGCTGTTCGTTTAACTGCTAATATAATTGCAGGACATTTATTAATAACCTTATTAAGAAGAACAGGATCAAATATAAGTAATTATCTAATTATTATATTAATCCTAATTCAAATTCTTTTATTAATTTTAGAATCAGCTGTCGCAATCATTCAATCTTATGTAATTGCTATTCTTAGAACTTTATATTCTAGTGAAGTAAATTAATGAAAAATAATACAAATTTCCACCCATTTCACTTAGTAGATTATAGTCCTTGACCTTTAACAGGAGCTATCGGAACTATAACTTTAGTAACTGGAATAGTTAAATGATTCCATAATTTTAATATAAACTTACTGATTTTAGGATATTTTATTGTTATTTTAACAATATATCAATGATGACGAGATGTTTACCGAGAAGGTACATTCCAAGGAAAACATACAATCATAGTTGTAAAAGGTTTACGCTGAGGAATAATTTTATTTATTGTTTCTGAAATTTTTTTTTTTTTATCTTTTTTTTGGGCATTTTTCCATAGAAGTTTATCACCAAATATTGAACTTGGAATAATATGACCTCCAATAAATATTATTACATTTAATCCCTTCCATATTCCCTTATTAAATACCATTATTTTAATTAGATCAGGAGTTAGAGTAACATGAGCTCATCATGCCTTAATAGAAAATAATTATTCACAAACAACTCAAGGATTATTTATTACAATTATATTAGGAATTTATTTTACAATTTTACAAGCATACGAATATTTAGAAGCTCCATTTACTATTGCTGATAGAGTATATGGATCTACTTTTTTTATAGCAACAGGATTTCATGGATTACATGTAATAATTGGGACAATTTTTCTTTTAATTTGTTTAATTCGACACTTAAACAATCATTTTTCTAGTCAACATCATTTTGGATTTGAAGCTGCTGCTTGATATTGACATTTTGTAGACGTAGTTTGATTATTCCTTTATATTTCTATTTATTGATGAGGAAATTAATTATTTATATAATATATTTAGTATATTTGATTTCCAATCAAAAAGTTTAATATTTATTAATATAAATAATTATTTTAATAATTAATATTTTAATTATAATTTCTATTATTTCAAATATAATAATAATTATTTCAATTATTTTATCTAAAAAATCTTTTAAAGACCGGGAAAAATGTTCACCATTTGAATGTGGATTTGATTCAAATTCTTCTGCTCGAATTCCTTTTTCTCTTCATTTTTTTTTAATTACTGTAATTTTTTTAATTTTTGATGTAGAAATTGCATTAATATTTCCACTTATTAATTTATTTAATATAGTAAATTTTATTATTTGAATAAAAATTAATTTCTTTTTTATTATTATCTTAATTTTAGGAGTTTATCATGAATGAAATCAAAATATATTAAATTGAACTAATTAATTTAAATATTTTAATAAATTTAATAAATTTTTATATACTATAGGATTTTAGTTTAAAAAACATTTGATTTGCATTCAAAAATTATTGATTTTTCAATATATCTTAAATAAGAAGCAATTTGCATTTAATTTCGAATTAAAAGATAGAGTTAAAAACTCCTTATTTAATTAATTATTAATTGAAACCAAAATAGAGGTATATCACTGTTAATGATAACATTGAATAAAAATTCCAATTAAATTTTATATTTATTTGAAATATATAATAAATTAAGCTGCTAACTTAATTTTTAGTGATTAAAATCATTAATATTTCTTTATTATTTATATAGTTTATTTAAAACATTACATTTTCATTGTAAAAAAAAAAATTTTTTTTTTATAAATATTTAAAGATTAAATAATCTCCATAATATCTTCAATATTATACTCTATATAAGCTATTTAAATATGTTAATAGAATAATTAACATATAAATTGTTATTCTAATAATAAATCTAAATAAATAAATTTTTAAATTATTTATTTGATAAATATTAAAAAATATAGAATAATTTTTTACAATACTTATTATTCCTTGTCCTCTATAATATTCTCTTCAACCAAAATCAATATTTATCAATAATTTTTGACCAAAATTTAAAAAATAAAAATTTAATCCATAAGTAGATAAATTAGGTATAAACCATATAAAACATAAAAAATTACTTAAATTATAAAACATTAAAAATTTATTTAAAGAATAAACTATTATATTTCTAATTAAATACCCTAATAAACCTCCTATTAATATTACATAAATTACTAATATTTTTAAATTA
>JACCPG010008882.1:0-14507 GCA_016069955.1 Drepana arcuata
GAATTCAAACTGCCATCTTGAATTTGCAAAACTATTCGGTCAACAGTATAATAGCGCAAAAGAAATTAACATAATTATTCATTCTTAAGACAACAGGTCTAGTCGTCAAGAAAATATCACTTATAACACACAAGCAAAAAAACCAATGAACCATCTGACCTTTCTAAAATATTCCGTTTCCTATAACTGGTCAGTCAAAGCAGAGGGTAGCCTCCATTGTCTTGCCAACCCTAAAATACTACATTGAATATTTTGTGTGAGAAGTAAGCACTCGTGGTCCAGCTATCTAATAAGAATACTGAATACTTTTTGTCCGTCCACATCCTCTCATTAAACATTTAAGAACACCTTCCCGGATGTCAAAAAATTATATCCAAGGGGTCATTTATTCCCACAGACGCCACCTTACGGGCAGCGAAAACAAACTAATAATTTTAAATACTGGCAACCCTTCCGTGTTTTTTCTTTAAAATTCAAAAGGCACTGACACAAGTCCATTCAGCCTCTTCCGTGAGAACATCAAACATGACCATAATGAAAAACTGTAGACACGGAGGGCTGCGCGTAAAAAAACGTGGGCAAGATGATGCTATACGTAGATGTGAGGGTTCCTCTCACTGTGAGGAAATAATGACATTTAATCATAAATAATTAAAATTGTTTTTGATGGATAAACTTAAAAAGTACCGAAGTAACAGATTTCCAATACTTAGAGACCTAATGGGAAGCCACAATATTCTGGAGTAACATAAACAACATTTTTTTTTATAAAATACATATGGGTACCTAATATCTTTAAATAAATTTATAATATTAATAATAGACTTATAATATGCTCACGCCTGCCCACAAAGATCCCCGAAGGGGTAGGCAGAGGTGCATAGGTAGTACCTACCCACCCACTTTCCGCCAGAGCTATATTTTAGGCCGTTACTCCAGCACGACTATACATACGGCTTTGAATTGCTTCTCAGACGTATGCAGGTTTCCTCTCGATGTTTTCCTTCACCGTAAAGCTCGTGGTGTGACTAATCACTCTACTGAAGTTCAGAAAAACTTATTGGACGGTCCGGATTCGAACTTGCGATCTTTGTGTCGCAGGGAACTAGTCGAACCGCACGGCCACGGCTCCGGCACGGCTTTAAACAAATTTAACACGCATTAAGCCGCGGGGCGCAGCTAGTTATGCTAACGATACAATGAGATAACTCATATTCTCCTATGAGATTCCAAGCCTGCCTTAAAAACAATACATTTTACGTAAATTCAAGAACGGATCCCTAAATTATTCAAATAGGGAATGGACAGTTGTTGAGTTAAAAAGAGTAATAGAGCACGATTTAATAAAAAATTGGTTAGATAGGAACCGCGGTGGCCGAGTGGTTCGAATAGCCTGCAATACAAAGATGGCAATACGAATCCCGACTGTACCAAAGACTGCATTTACGGTGAAGGACAAACCTGAATACTCATAAATACTGAAACCTGCATACGTTTGATATGATATTCAGAGGCATAGTCATGATTGAGGAAATGAGAACTGTATAAATCGACAACAGGAACTTGAGTTTATTTATAAAACGTATGATAGGGTAAAAAAAACACGTAGTTTTCATGAAAGACATACTGATCTAACTCCTTTATTTTGTTCGTCATCCTCTTCCTTCCCCCCCTCTACCTTCCCCCTAAGATATTCTTAAAGAAGCTGTCATGACGTTTAAGGCCTGTCATGGCCGATTATCTTTACTATTATATTCTAACCAAGCAGTAATAAGGTTTTTTTACGATGAGTACAAAATGGAGAGCTTAATTAAAGTTTGATGTCACAAATAAATATCTAATCGACCTCTATTCCCACATTCAAATCAATATTTAGTTTTTTATTCCCATCCTCATGACCCTCTCCCTTGTCTACAGGTGTTGTTATAAAAAAGTTATAAACCATAGACATAAGTGTGGAGCGGTGTGGGTTCCCGCGTTTTTTGATTCAATGTTTTTCTATCTAATCAATCATAAAATAAATCAATGCGTACGTATCATTTAAACAGTTCAATTAAATCTAACCGACCAGCTTAATTTCAAAGCGAAATACTTACAGATAAAATATTTGGCCCAAATATCCCGCGGCATCGGTATTTATGTATATTATTTACATTTATAAGACAGTCGAGAATAGAAGAGGAAATAATGATAGGTCACCTTATACGGCATGATAGCTTCTTTAGAAACATCTTAGAAGGAAAGGTAGAGGGGATGAGAGGAAGAGGAAGACCAAGATTAAAGATCAGATCAAAGAAAAAGTGTCTCTCATGACGTATAGGGGGAGGTTGCGCTGGGCATGAGCAAATGGAAGGGACTGCATCAGAGACGCCGACAAGAGCCCAGCTCTTAAAATTATGATGATTAAGCTCTGTAATAATGTAAATGAGAGTTTCTCAATACAGTTCACTATAAAATGTACAATTATTTAATAAAATATGCATACATACATACATTCATAAATCATCACGCCGAGTTCCTAACGGGGTAGGCAGCGATATTACAGCGCCAGTTCTCCCTAGACATACTTTTTGCTTTTTAATAATCCACAAAAGGGTTGTCATTTTGGTATACATGTAAAAGTCATAAAATGTTTCAGAGACTTTTTTACCACCAGTGAGACTCAAGCATTAATAAATTAATGGTATCAACACAACATACGTAAAGAAGAAAGGAGCGAAAAAATATGAGCCTCCCGGACTGTTCACAATAAAATTAAATATAATGACAAACGTACAGACACATGTTACTTCCGACGCGTCCGGTCTAAATCAGTTAAACCCTTCTAAAAAAAAACAATTCGAGGCAAATCACCAATGACAATTAAAAAGAAATAAAACAAATCTTTGTGGCTATCGAAGGCGGGAAACGCAACTGACGTTTATTTTTTTTTTAATGAACAGGTGGCAAAGGTGTTTAGATGTTGAGTAATGTGATGCCTAATGTAGAGAAAGCGTAGCGAAATACAGTCCAAACATGTGTTAGTATCGTTAATTAATTAGTGGTGAAATTGAAAGCCAACCCTTTTCTTATCCCGCCCTTTTTTTGTAGTGAATCCATCTTCAAGTATATTGGAATTATGCGTTCGATTAATGGCCAATTGAATATTTTCCTTTAAGGTTTTATATATTCGATTTTAAGCAGTGGCCGTTCTTCCTTGTATTTTTTATATTATATAAAATGTTGAATGTCAAAAAAAAAATTAAACATTATCCATGATTTAAGGAGATGACTGAAACAGGTTTGTTAAATTGTAAAAAAACGTTTGCACATCCTTACTAATATTATAAATGTGAATGTAAGTTTGTTTGTTACGCTTTCACGTAAAAACTATTTAACCGATCATCATATAACTTTGTACACATATTCTTGGAGGTATAAGAAGTAACATACGATACTTTTTATTGAAAAAAAAATCATTTTTACGAAAGATGAAAAGCCGTCCACGCCGAAGAAGTCGCGGGCACAGCTAGTATTATATAACGCTAGTGGTTTGAGTAGTTAAGGTACTAATAAATAGGGCATCGTTCTATTATCTCCCTTCATATTTCACTGCCCACATTAAAAAGATGTTAGAGACCTTACGTCTGAGTGAGAGAACTGATAAAATAATTTGTAGTTATCTGTGGTTTGTACTCCTACTAAAATGAGTAAGGCAATAAATTCTCCGCGCTCTTATTGCGCAACGCAGGCGTTCCAATTCGCCTTGATTAGAATGCTAGGAGCTTCGTTTATGACCAGTGCCCACCTAATAAGTCACACAACTGAAGTATTTACAAAAAGTTGGTACATACGGATTATAAAAGGTACCTACTGTTTGACAGGTTACATTATATATTTTAACTGTGGTTCCGATAACAGACCATAAAGTGGAAACGAAATATTTTATTACCCCAATACCCAGGATTTTTGTTCGTTGTTATTCCTCCAGAGTCATTCAGATTTTTACTGTAGACATACATGCATTGCACAACAATGATAAACGTATGTGTCACAAACCAATGAAAACTTTAAAATGGCGTATTTTTTAACTTTTAAGGGAAAGGTCGTATCATTGGGGGCAAACAACAGTTGTCAAGGCTTTTATTATATTATTTATTTATAAATGTGACCTCATTATTGCCAACTGCTCAATCATATACTGTAGATATAAGAAGGTAACGTGCCATTCATTCATTAGAATAGCTGCTTGGAAAATATAACGACGTAAAAGATGGCGGCGACCCTGTCACCTTAATATATAACTTCTGACAAGGCGTAACATTTTTTTTTATTCTCATACAACAAATAAGTTTCCCTCAAACTTTGAAGGCGAATCGTATTCGTGTCAGCGTAACTGTTGTTTTCATATTACGATACTTCAGGTTAACCCAAAATCATAATCATTTAAAAAAAACTTACATCATTGTCTATACCAGATTGTAGATAGAACCTTCATTAGCTCCTTTTTCTCTATGGTCACTTGTCAAAGTCAAATCCAATAAGTATAATTTTGTATTTCCAATTGTGATTCCTATGACATCGCTATCAATCGTAAGAATGTTGGTATACATCATACGAGCTATTAGAACAAAAACATCCAACGCTTTAAAAGGACAAGCATAGTTTTTGTCCAAAGCAATTATAACAGTAAATAGAGTGAGCCATTATCATAAAATATGGGAAATTGGCGATCGAATAAAGATGACACAACTTATTATACACGTCCATTGCACCTGTCATGTGACAGTTTGTACAAGATGTCACCAAACTGTAATTTAAAATGTATATATAGGCATACTCGCCACACTTTAGCTTCACCCCGGTCTGGCTGGAGGCCTAGGTCTCGCCATTGACCGGTTAAGTAGCAAAAGTTCCCGGAACTCACGCTACGAAACAACACAAATAAAGAACACCAAGAACAGAACAAGTTTATGGAAAGAAGGGCAAAGGAACATATAGAAAATGCCATCCACGAAAACGCGCCCCACAAATTTCTATTTGAGGGGGTCGCGGGATGTGGAGTATGTATGATTGATGAGTATGTATGTATGATATGTGGAGTATGACCTGAGTCTATTAATTTATAGTGTGCGTGTGCGCATAGGTAATCTGTGTGTACGGACAAGACAATATATAGGTACTTCTTCTCGAACGTTTCCTGCAGGTTTCCTCTCAATGTTTATCCTTCACCTTAAGCTCTTGGTGTGATTAATCACTTAAATACGACTACAAATAAATAACCTTAGCCGTCCCATAAGGGTCCCTGAAGGGGTAGGCAAAGGTAGTACCCACTCACGCCAAAGATATATTTTAGGTGCCAACAATAATATGTATTATGTTTAATTTAAAATCTTTAAAGCCTCCATCTCTCTTATCTCCCGTATCTCTTGTCCTTGGTACGGAACCATCAGCTCCCGTACTGATCATCATTGTTTCACTTAATTCCAGTTCATCGACCCCAAGGACCATAAAATTGTTTTTACCAAAACAGTCAACATTGAACTCTAATAACACGAATATAAGGATAATTGAAAGCAATTTGTGGATTCGTATGCATTTGTCCGTCATAACATGAAGAACATCTGTCCGGCAGCTGTTTGTAGGAGATGATATCGGACATGACCGGCCGAGCGGCAAATCAGGAGCGAAAGGGTTAAGGTTCGTATCTATATTTACATAATTCTTACGCTTTGTTTAATTGCTTTGCTATGAGTTGACGTAGGATCTACAGTACATCTCAATATCAACGTCGATGATTACAAATTGTAATAACCAGGAAGCATTTTGCAATGGAATATCAATAAAAAAAAAACAAATATGGATGCGACTAAAGGACTGGTATCCATGTCATGCACTCATAACAAAAAAAAAACAATGTAAATGTTTTATTCACAAATGTTATTTTATGGTTAATAATTTGCAAGACTGCAGAAATTACCATTACGTTACGATGAAGAAAGAAAATCATTCGTAGGTTTTAGTAAACCATTCCCTTTTATTTCAAATACCCATTCGTATCTTATCTAACCTCGTGATCACATAAATAATACTTTGATTTATTTTTAGCTTTATTTTTATCAGAACTCTTCAAAAGAAACTTTATACAGATAAATAAATTTGACGCACTTACACAAGCCTCGGTGGCGCAGTAGGCAGCGCGTAAGTCTCATAATCTTAAGGTCGTGAGTTCGATCCTCACCCGGGGCATATCTTTTTTTTCTTTTTTTTAAAGATATATATACGATAATTAACATTTTTATACTTTTGTTCCAAATATAACCAATTATAATTATATTTTTTTTTTCTTTTAAAACGAAACAAATTACTGAGGAAGAACTCGAATAATATTATAATGAGATTTATTTTTGTACAAATTGTTGTTTTCCCATCACAAGTAATTCCTTCAACAGTACCGACGTTTTTTCTTAATTATATGCATGGAAACAGTTAAATAGACTTACAAACAGGCGGCAGTTTTTACTGCAACCACATACAGATGTGGTTGGCACACAAACTGTTAATGATCAAAGTCTCAACTCATAACCTACTTTCGTGCTGTCGGCAAAAAGTCAACAATCACTGACATAAATGTGCCACAAAAAGTGCTCAGCCAATCTTGGTTAAGGTAACGTACATACTGACAGGTGGATAAAACTCGATCTACAGGCAAATCCTACAAAAATATAATTATTGAGAGATTTGTGATGATATTTGTTACTCAATCAACTCAGAACGGCATTGACGGCACGCCAGGATGACATTTAACATATAGATCATTAACACCTAGGCATCCGTGTCCGTGTGATCATTCCAGAAAAAATATCAGAAATGTAGACAAATTTTACGTAGATGAAGTGTCATGTTGTGAGTGGGCGCCCTTTGTAATAAATATTGCAGGTTCTAAGCCCGACTTTACCAACGAGTATTTCTTAGCTTAAGTGCATTGTAACGACAAGGACACCAGCATATGTTTGAAAATTAATTAAAAGACGTACCTATGTATGTTTATTAAACTCACTGCAAATAATATATTCTTCTTGAGTCAAAGCAGGAAAAACGCTGCTAAACGTTATCGATTATCGAATTAACATCAAATTCATATTAATATCATATTAATTACGTTAATTATTCAATATTGTTCACGACCTGTCCAACCCTGCGGTACGTGCGTCATTTTGTATCCAGTAGACATTTATAATATATATATAACTATGACCGGTATCAAAACGATACAGAATTAATACATTGGTCATTAACTAATTGAATTTTAACGTATGTATTGTCATTTCCCTGGACACGCTCGCTGCCGTTTGCTGTACCATCACTGACATCCCACACTGACGCGCAAAAATAACCGCGCAATAAAAATCGTCACTTACAGATGCACAACGAAAATAAACATGGCCGCCGATTCGGCACTAGCCGCTTATTATAAATAATTAATGATTCCGCCCGCTCTTATGCACGATAAAATGCCATTACGGTTTTCATCGGAGCTTCGCAAAAAACATCGAAAACGCCGCGGTCCGAACCCGTCGCGAACAAAAAAATATGCTTAAAAGAGTGGCCGAGCATCGCTGAAATTCCCGCCGGTTCTTACCGCCTCCCGGTCATTTGACTCCGGCCATTATCTGTGGAATTAAACAACGGTAAAAAAATATCCATCCGATAAAATACACCTATATGTACAACGCGGCTGTCGGCAAAAGTTTTTGTCGATATGAGGGCTGCTATAACCGTCGCGTCACTAACGTCTCCCGCGGCAGTAATGGCGTCAAACACAATAAATATTGCTCTCATGAAAATTCTGCGACACATTATCTGGGGGCTGAAAAACTCGCACATTCCTCTCAGGAGACTCAAGTTATTTCATCACCAGTCTTGTGTAAAAACTAACATTACACTTTGCAACTGTTTTATTTTTAAAGTCAAGAAAAAATGATGACTCGAGTTCCCTTCAGAATGCAAGTTACATTTAAAAACAGAAATGACAGATGCGTCACTCCTCGAGCAGCCAGCACGGAGTTCACAGATAAAACTAAAAAACAAACAATTAGAGATTTGCATATCGCTGTATTGTTAAATAAGCTGATTCAAACAGTGTATGAAAGGAGGCAAAAAAAATTAAAAGAAAAAGCGCGAGGACCTCGTTTTGGTGTATTGGAACGCATCTTTGCGTAACCGAATGTTCTTTATATGAATTGAATGAGTTTAAAGGTTCCTTTTGTACTAGCGGGGAGTGAGACTGGCGCAAACACTGAAAAAAAACAACCGTTGATTATTGAACGTTAAAGGTTCTTACGACCCTTTAGATTTATGTACTAAATATTACGATTAAATAGATTAGAGGATAGTGCTATTTTGTCTTGTAACTATCCATAGATACATAATCGTCCAAAAACTTTTTCACTATGCAAAAGTTTTATATATTAATTATTATTGTTATTTATTATTAATCCATTTATTTCAGGCAACATTATAGAGGTAGACGTACAAATATAGGGCCCCATAAATATATACCTTAACCTAACATATTATATACGAACTTTTTTACAATAAATATGAGAGACCTTAAAGAATGAGAAATTTCTTGTGTTCACCAAGGTTCACCACCTTTAAAAATTAGAAAATTTATTACAAAGCTCGTTTCAGTATTACTATTGTCGTGTAAGAAGGAAGAAGTGCACAATAATATCTATATATATATCTATATATATGGGAGATCCCATTTTTAAACTGACTCATCACGAAATCTCAGGAACTGTAAGGCCGATTGACTTGAAATTTGGTAGGAGTATTCCATACGCGGTGTAGAGGTCAGCTAAGAACGGATTTTATGAAACTCAATTTTTTTTTAAAAACACGTTGTTAAATGTTGCCTCCATAGGGGAAGCAATAGTTGAAAAACGTGTTTTTTTTTACTTTTTCTCCCGGGCGAAGCTGGGCGGGACAGCTAGTATATACATATGTACACATGATTTTCGAAGAAAGTTTTTTTTTCCCAGTAACAAAATACTCTTTATTTCTCTTACTCTACTATCATCAGTGACGTTCCATAAACTATATTTTATCATGGTTACCATAGTTAAATAGAAATAACTTAAATGTTTGTTACTAACACTCAATATATGGACACGTAGTCTGAAAATAAATACATTTTAATATTTTAATTAAACTTAATTTAATAGTAATAGACCCTTGTGGGAGGGTGTGAGGATATATGATTTAATAGTGTCTATTGAGAAGCAGATACTTTCGTCTTTACATTTATGATCACAAAACAAAATGGTACAACACTATAAGAAAACATAAGTTCGAAATTTTTACATAAAGGAAGTTATCTAAAGCAAAGTATGAATGCATTAGCTCAGGCTTTTTGTACATTATGCACCGAGGCTGTATAAAAATGGCCAATCTGCATAATATGTAGATGACATACCGTTGGTAAAATGTGGATAATATTGTTAAACCTTTAAAGGTAAAAGAACATGAGAGGAGTACAGTTTGAAATGTATATCCTCACGCCTTCCCACAAGGGTCCCCGAAGGAGTAGGCAGAGGTGTATAGGTTATACCCACACACACACACACTTTCCGCCAGAGGTATATTAGGTGCCAACGTGACAGATGGCGAGTCCATCGCCGTTACTCAAGCACGACTATACGCCTTTGAATTTCTTCTCAGACGTATTTTTACGTCAACGTAGGTTTCCTCTCGATGTTTTCCTTCACCGTATAGCTCGTGGTGGGACTAATTGAAAGTAAAGTAGTAGTAGAGAAAGTAAAGGTTTGAAATGGGTTTCAAACAATTTGTTTTTAAGGAATAAGCAAGGACAGCACCAAGCTCAGTAGTAAAATTAATTATCTTAGTTATAGGATGAAATTCGGTGTGTTTGTTACACGAGGAAGGCCACGTTCTAACTACCTGGATCAAATAGATCGGACTCTGAAGGACGGGAACGTTAAGAGTACTCGAAACCGACGAGCATCTGTGAAGAGACTAATGAATGTGGACGAAGCGAAAGAGGTATGTAAGTCTAGAGAGAACTGGCGCTCTATACTCTCTGCATACGCCGTTAGGGACTTGGCGTGATGATATGTATGTATCTTATTTATCTTTGGGCTGTAATGTTGGAGTTGTAAGCCTACAACGCAATGCAAGACGAAGTTGGGGAACGTCTAGTTAACTTATAAGTCGGCAGTTTAATCCTAAAACGTTCGGATCTAATCCTTTTAATAAACAGTTTTCTCGAAAGTGGTTTCCTTAAAAAGCTTTTTGCATTAAGTAAGCGAGGCGTGGTTCCGAACAGTCTGCAGAAAAACTCCAGTAAAAATAAAAGTAATGCACCGCTGTAAGGGTAGCTACCCACTTGTATTGTTCGCCCCTAACATTACTTAGCGGTGAATGTATGAACGAACGTTGCAAGCGTACGGTGACGGACCGGGGATAATATATTCGTGATTAGTATTATGTTGGACGCATTACAGAAGATTTGGTTGTCCTAGAGGTCTAGCACCATCTCATTAATGCCTTTCAAATGAAACTGTTTGGGGCACATCGGTTGGACGGTCATGATTTGGTTTGGTTGATTGGTCATGGCTGATACTTAAAAAGCTGTAAGTTTTTGGACATGTAATTTTTTTATTAATAAATGTATGTGCCCCGCGAATTCTCCTGCGTACAATTTTTTATTAATTGTTCTACTTTAGGTATGACTCTTAAAATATAACGTTACCCGGTAAAAATGTAACTTTCTAAATAATGAAAGGTTTTTTTTAATCGGTAAAGTAGTTTTTGATTTACATCGTAACAAGCAAAAAAATGTTATCTTTCCTCGTAAAATAAGTTTTGGCTACATCAAGTGCAAGTAACTCTTTCATTGTTAAGATATTTCCGAATATCCCATCCCAATGTCCCTTGCTTATATATCCCAAGAGAGAGATTAAGTTTTTAACATATTTACACGACAGATCTAGTGAGTCGTAGTCTTAACAGAGATCCTTGGTAAAAACTAAGGCGCGCCTTTAATAGTATTCTTTAGGCATAATGACGAACATCAACGTCCAGTGAAAAAAGTGACGAATTAAAATTGTAAAACGTGTACAGCATAGGTATGCCAAGAGGAATTAATGGCAGAGAAAAATTTACGATAATTTAGCGAATTGAGTCAAAACGTAATCGGCTATAAGCACATTCCGGCCTTAACGGCACAGCAGCTCTAGAAAAAAAATCTCTTTCTGGTAGCGCTCATACTGTATGCCAGTGACATTAGCTAATGTAAATGTTTTCGGCTAATGTCATCGGCAAATAACTTCCATAGATTCCATAGCGTGATCGCTAACAGGAAAGAGTTTTCATCGGCAGTTAGGTTTCACTCGTACATACGTACATATTATCACGCCGAGTCCCTAACGGGGTAGGCAGAGTGTATAGAGCGCCAGTTCTCTCTAGACTTACATACCTCTTTCGCTTCGTCCACATTCATCGGTCTCTTCATACATGCTCGTCGGTTTCGAGTACTCTTGACGTTCCCGTCTCTTAGAAATACTGCAATTACACATTTATTTTTAAGTTGGCAACATTGCTCTCTCCAAAAGTGTCATGGCGGATAAGCGTCTTTTTTTTGTGCGTGTTTAAAATACAGTTGTGAAAATCCAAACAAAACTGCATTATTTATTTAAGAATCTCATCACCGTCCTTGAGCGTCCGATCGATCATCACTCGTAAAGTTTATCTATATATATCCTCACTCCTTTCCACAAGGGTCCACCACTTCGGGGACCTTCCTGGGACAAGAGTCCCAAAGTGGTAGGCAGGTGTATAGGTAGTACCCACACATCCACTTTCCGCCAGAGATATATTTTAGGTGCAACGTGAGAGATGGCGATGGCAAGGCTCAAGCACGATTATACATACGCCTTTTAATTTCTTTTCCAACAAGGTTTCCTCGCAAAGTTTTCATTCACCGTAAAGCTTGTGGTGTGACTCACTGTACTTAAGTACAGAAAATCATTGGTGCAGTCGGGATTCGAATTTACAGTCTTTGTGTTACAGGCGACTGCTCTCTCTGCGGTTTTGTAGTCCTACGTATTTTATTTAGAATCTAAATGCTCAAATCCTACGGAATCACAACTAAAGTTGATGTGGCTTTTCTTGTCTTAGTTTAATAATTCCTGTGCTTTCGTATGGCAATGTTTTTCATAGCCGCACGGCACTCCAGCCAAGCTGCATGTATCACCAGCTCGACAGTTTTTGCCTCGGTATGCATTTTTAAGGAACTATTTTACATAATGTACGCCCTTTTTCTCGACAATACATGAGAATTTTATTTGAACAAAGACTTAACTTAATAAGAACTATGAAACACACCAAAATACTTACGTATGAAGTTAAATATTTATTTACAATAACAACAATTAACAATATTTACAAAGAACAGTTGAAACTAACTACTTACAGATAAAATATTTGTCCCAAATCGGTATCCCCAGGCAATTTGTGTGGAATTGTCCCAGGTATTTATTATTATGATTATTAATTATATGAAGTTAATATAGCAGGCTCGAATCCCGACTGTACCAATTATTTCTTCTTTTGATTACGATTCTGTTTTGTACACCCCTTTTGAAACCCTTATGGGAAGGCTTGTAGATATACATTATTAACCAAAGTCTTATTACGGCGTCTGTCTGTACGAATACGATAAACTCCAAACTACTGTAGGAATTTAGATGCGGTTATAGTGCAATCCACGAAGATGCGCCCCACTATTCTTCCCTATAGTTTATAGTGTATGCAACCTTCCACTAATGTTTGAGTATTGTCGGAACACACTGATCCAGTGCCATTCACGAAGACGCGCCCCACTAATTTGTAGTCGAGGGGTTCGCGGGATGCGGGGAGTATGACGCAAGTCTAGTAATTGTAGTAACACTATTAAATAAACTATAGGGATGAATAGTGGGGCGCGTCTTCGTAGGTGGCACTATATTTACATGTGTGTGTATAGCATAGTATATAAAATATACATAGCACCCTCTTGCCTATTAAATATCCAACTTTAAATGACCTTCTCATTCATACGATTATTTATATTCCAACTGAAATAGTTTTTACACGGCACACAACGTGAGCGCAGTTTTTCCTCGATTTCCACGGTTTTTCCACTATCTATATACGTAGGTAGCTCTTCTTAGGTTTTTGCTTTCTGACTCTTTACTAAGCTCGAACGCATTTGATACTTGAATTATTAAAATACATATTATTCATAATTATTGTAGTTTTTTTTTATACAACAAGAGTGGTAAACAAGCATACGGCCCACCTGATGGGAAACGGTTACCGTAGCCTATTTACGCTCACGATACCTAAGTATCACTTGCGCGTTGCCACTCAGTGTTCAGAGAGTTGTACTGTGTTGGCAACATAATAGGTGTAATCCATCTGTTGCCAACACAACAATATAACAATCCTCCCCCCTCCCCAAGGAGCTCATTACTGGAAACCTTATTCACCACGTAGGAACACAACACAAAAAAATGTATTGTTTGGCTACGGACTTCTATAAGGTGGAGGTCCTGCCCCAGTCCGTTATCCCCTACCTCTCTTAAAATAAGTAGTACAATTTTTTTTTTAGTTATTAACCGACGAGCATGTATGAAGAGACTGATGAATGTGGCGAAGCGAAAGAGGTATGTAAGTCTAGAGAGAACTGGCGCTCTATACTCTCTGCCTACCCCGCTGGGGACTTGGCGTGATGATATGTATGTATGTACATTATTTTGCTTGTGTCAATTATTTTTACGCAAGAGGCACTGTATATTTTGATACTTGTGATTATGCTACTCATAATGGCAAGTCGACAACTCAAATGTAACTTGGTGTTTTGAGATTTTAGTGACGCGGTCTAAGACTAAGTACAGAATGCTGATGTTAAGCGGGTACCCGCTTATCACAAACCTATATGGTAAAAAAGGCTAAATCAATAAGTTAATTATTGCTAGAAAGTAAATAGTGTCATAGTACTACCTATCAAGACCACTCGATCGCAGTTCCCACATCAAGAAGTGAGCGACAAAAACTCCGTCCCGAGACAAAGCGACGGCCGATGGTGCAGAAAAACACAAATTACACCGAGGTAACGGGTTCGATTCCCAGTGTAAGTATGTGACTTTTCTTTCAATCCATGAGGTTTTTGCCTTGTCTGATTGGTGAAGTGAAAAAAGCCTTATTGTGTGCGCGTAATTATGCACAGTTGGAATTGGATGCGGTTTTCATTGAACTAATGTTTTTCAACGTGGTGAGAAACTGACTGATGCATTAAAATGGACAAATAATTAGCATGATCATAGACAAAGATATATAATTATAATTATATGAGGAGCCGTGGTGGCCGTGTGGTTCCAGCAGTTGCCTGCGACACAAAGATCGTAAGTTCGAATCCCGACTGTACTAATGAGTTTTTCTGAACTGAAGTACAGTGATTA
>JACCPG010008884.1:0-12113 GCA_016069955.1 Drepana arcuata
TATAGAAAATCCAACAAAAAAATTGAAAATAGTGGTTATTTTAGCGATTATTTTAACGATTATTACGTAACGTATTATCAAGGTTATCTTTCGAATCAGCATCAGCACCTTTGCTTAGCAGTACAGAAATGAATATAAAAAAACGCTGATCCTGATTATCCTAGTAAGGATAACGGGTCAAAATGTTTAAAATATTGCATTGTCATCGGTCCTTAATACGTATGCCAAATTTCGAGTTAATCCGACGTTTTGAAGGGGGTTAAAATCATGTTCAAAGATTCCGTTACATACTAACATACAAACATATTAACATACTAACATACATACGTCTCAAGCTAATAAAAGCGTATTAATAAAAAAACATGCAACCGTATTATTTCACTGATTATGTGCTCAATACATATATTTTGTGTTTATTTAAAAATTTCACATGAATCACTTTTTTTTATATGAAAAAAATGCATTTTGTTAAATTTCTGAATGGAAATGGAGGGATTTAATCTACTCCGATGGAATCATCAATGATTAAAAAATTATCGCTCCATGACGTTTCACAACGAAAAAACCGTAAGATCCTTACTAATAATTATAAATGGGAATGTAAGTTTGTTTGTTTCGCTTTCACGTAAAAACTAATTAACCGATCATCATGAAACTTTGTACACATATAATTGGAGGTATTAGAAGTAACATAGGATATTTATTTTGAAAAATATATATATATATATATATATTACGAAAGATAAAAAATAAGTTTTAAGATAAATAATATTACCTCTTGGTTAATTAGAATCTCTTACTCTACTCTTGATGTTCACATCATCACTGTCAAAACAACTGTACGGTTAAAAGATGATCACGATTTTTAATATCAATACTGTTCTTGGATATTGCCAGTCAGCAAGAAATTGTCGCTTCCTTTATTATATTATGTTATAAAAACTTATTGTCTGTTTGTTTGTTTTCTTGGAATTATATATCTTACTAATATTATAAATGTGAAAGTTTGTAAGTTTGGATGTTTGCGGCTCTTTCACGGCCAAACGGCTGAACCGATTTGACTGAAAGTTGAAATGTGATAGCTTATACCTAGGAATAGGACACAGGCTTCTTTTTTTATCCTGAAAATTCAGTTCTAATATTATAAAGTATGTTGCTCTTTCGCAGCATAGCGGCTGAACCGATTCTAGCAGGAAAATTTCCAAAGCTACTTTTCTAAAGATGGCTTTTCCCTTAACATTTGAATTTGCCGCCAAATGTTACTTTGACATTACACATTTTTTCACTTCTTCGAGCCTTTTGTATTGTAACACACAACATTAAATTAGTATATTCGCATATTGCTGGATTTCATTTCTCACGCATAATAAAGTGAAGTTCAGGTAATACTAACGCCTCATTAAAAAGGATCCACACCAATTGGTCCTACAAATCAAAAACTCAACCAATAGGTAATCCCGCCAAATCAGATCATGCAAGCACAATTTGGTACCACGAAGCTGGATTGCCTGGATGGAATATAATCCTTACCTGGATTAAATATATGTATTTTAAGTTATGCTTAGTGATGACGAGGAACTTGCCAACTATTATGTTGACTTCAAAGTATATGAAGAAATTCAAAGTTCTAATATTATAAACTCTTTCACGGCATTCTAGCAGGTCTGAACCGATTCTAGTAGGAAAATACATAAGTTACTTTTTAGAAATCCACGCGGGCGAAGCCGCGGGCATAAGCTAGTATTTAATAAATGGGATTTGTTACAACAGTCGTTATGGCGATATCAACATCAAGACATATATTCTGTAAAAGCGACGTGGGTTGTCATCGTTATGCCTCAACATAACGTAATTGGTTGTTCTCAGAGTTCGTGTCCGTTAATCGTTCTCAAGCCATCGATTCTCTAGGGACTAGGGACGACATACTATGTAACAGCTGTTTATCAAACCACTTGACCTGTCCGTCCGTTGTTATCAATTGCATAATTGTGCACATTACTGACCTACTTCATGAAACATAGTTCAATAACTTCACGCAGTTATACAACGTTAGTTATCATTGTTTATGTAACTCTTATCACACAACTTCACACTGTTATTAATAAATAGTAGAATCTAGACTCAAAAATACGCAAAGGCGAATTTATAATATTATAAAGGCCTAAGTTAGTATGTTACTCTTTCACGGCATAGCGGTTGAACTGATTCTAGCGGGAAAATATTGTACCTCCCTACTTTTTCAAACTCCACGCGGGCATAAGCTAGTGTATGTATTGTTGTGTTCGAAGAACGGTGATTGATTCGCGCCATCCTACACGGGGCACCTTGATTATAGAGAAAAGAGAGTGTTGATAAGCCTCTGCTAACCCCTTCGGAGACCTTTAAGGAGAGGCAAGAAGAATATTATTGTACATGTATACAAATCCTTACGATTGTCTGGTATTGATAACTGGTATGGTATGGACGTTTAAAATACCAGATGTATTATTTTTTCCGATCTTAAGGCTGATTTACACAGGGTCAGTAACTGACTACAAATTCGAGGTAAGTCAGTGCTGACCCGAAAAGAAACCTGTGTAAACTGATTTGAAGTCAGTACAGTGGCTTGAAGTCAGCGCTGACTTGAATATTCGGACACGAATTTTCAAGTCAGCACTGACTTGCCTCGAGTTTGTAGTCAGTTACTGACCCTGTGTAAATCAGCCTTAAGATGAAAATTCGTGTCCGAATATTCAAGTCAGCGCTGACTTATGACATTTATGGGATTACAAAGATAATTTGTTCAGTTGGTGTATCTAGCATACTGGACCGAAATTGCAAAATATTGATTGTTCTAATGCCTAAACAGCATATATAAAACTAACTATGTCAGCCTGTTTTGGTTTTCAAATGCTCTTTCTAATCGCTTTCTAAATATTGGTACCAGGACTTTATGAGACCAAGGAGATTGTTTTCTTACACAACAATGTATAAGTTTACTACTACATTGAAAACCAATTAATTTAAATAATGTTGTTGATTAATTTAATTATAAAGACTGATCAATAAGAAGCTCTATTTACTTGACATAAGATCACATATTTGCTACTTTGTCAGCTTGTTAAGAGCTTTGATTTGTATTCGAGATGAATCTTATTGGTCAAGAAAAGATGGAAAGAGCAAGATGTATATTGACTTACAACTCAAGCCCCCCCCTCTTCCCTAACCCCTTTCAACTCCTGCCGGGATGGCAACAACAGCACCAATGCCTTGTAATGGGTTATTATTGTAGTAGAGGTACCAGGCGCGCAGAATGTATGAGGAGACGAATACTATCCCGCGTCGCCAGCTGCGTCATGCGACGACAGATAAAACATAAATCAAAAGGTCAATATGTCTTCAAGTTGCACCGATACTATTCTGTTTATATCGCGCACAAACATTTTATACCTCACAGAGCCACTTGACGTATGAACTGTTCATAATAATCGTAATTTTTTTTTTATTTTACTTTTAATGAAATTATAGCTTTAGCATTTTATCCCCTTCTCTAAGAGCAAATATGGAATAATACCCACTGTAGGTGTTATAATAATTATGCTTGCTTGCATCGAAGTAATGCAACGTTTAATAAGTAAACAAACGAATATTTTTAAAGGTTTAGTTTTTTTTTTTATACAAGAGTGGCAAACAAGCAGACGGCCCACCTGATGGAAAACGGTTTTCGCAACCTATTACGCTCACGATACCGAATTATCACTTGCGCGTTGCCACTCTGTGCTTGGAGAGTTATACTGTGTTGGCAGCATAAGCCCGCTGTTGCCAACACAATATAACTTGCAGGAGTTAAATGCTTCTATTGCTGTCTCTGACCAATGTATTATAGTTCGGTCCTTTTTCTTGGCGTTATGCAGGTATGCGTTGAGTCGTGCTTGTATGTATGCTGCATTTGGTATATGGTCTCTGTAGAAGTTAATCATGTCGAGAAATCTTCTTAGTTCTTCTATCGCCTTAGGTCTCTTTTCAGCAGGGGGTTGGATGCCATTTTTGCTAACGGTGAGCCTAGGAACTTTAATTGATCGTTGTCGTGTGCAGCATTATGTGGTATGGAGACATGGTTAGGCTAGTTAACATCGTAGTATAATTGATATTGTTCATGTGCCGATACTCTTATGAGCGTAACTAAGTTGGGACGATAAGTTGCGCAATATTTTATAGGGGGCGCCGTGTCAAGCTATTGTACGTGAAATTGGGCGGAACATGAAGGAGTAAGTAAGTCTTGGTGAGCGATTGGATTACGTTGTCCGCTGTAAAGTGAAGTCGGAAAATTTAAGTCACAGCAGTCTCATACTGATTGACTTTGATCTGTGAGTTTGAGTTTTCGTAAAATTCTTGACTGTTGTACAGTCAAAGACAATAAAAGTTGTGCATGAGAAGTGGCGATCACATATTGGACCTATACCTATATTCAGTACCCAGTAATTGTCCAATGGAAAGTAAATACACAAGGCAACAGCACAGAGCATGCGAGCTCGTAGCTCGCTTATACTTGCTCGTATGGTCAGCGTCATCTGTCGGTAAGAGAAGTAAACATTTTTGCATCAGTTTGGAATCGTATGTGTATATACCTAGTGCGAGCAGATTTTAATAGAAGGCGCCCGATGATAAGCTGAAATAACTAGGACATCGCTCATGGTCTATACAGTTCCAACATTCGCCAAAAGATGGTGCTATATTTGCGGTAAAAAATATAAAACAGGAGAAAAACATGGAATATGATACAATTTTACGTATTCCAGTGCTTTAAGTTAATTATAAGTTAATCTAAATGATAATGGAATAATAATTACAGGATCATTCCATAGAGTAAAGCTATCCCACAATATTTTTCAAGAGAGTTGAATTATATAAACGGTATCATCTTTGTTAAGAAATATGAATATACTAGTTTTACAATAACTTTCCACAAAACAATGTTAAAAACAATACTTGTGTTTTCTTTTATTAAGAGGTTATACTTTTTGCGAGCCTTTGTTGGAATTTTAATTTTAACGATACCGGTTACGTTTTCTTGTTATTAATTTTGATTTAGTGTGTGTGTGTGAGTATTAACTATACACCTCTGCACACGCCTCCGGGGACCTGTGCGAGAAGGCGAAATATATTTACATTATAATTTTGACTTAAAATAAAAAAAAACGACGTAAAACAAAACAAAAAGAGTTATTTACTGGATACTGGCACTACAGGCGTCATTCTGGTGTCAATCTGTTGCCATAGCTTAAAACAAACAGGCTGTTAGCCCATCGAGGATGCAAACACTGGGTTACAAAATCCTTGAACGGGAGCAAACTGCACGCTCTACGTACCAGGCAAACAGAGCAACAAAGGAGACACATACATCAGCGAGGTTATCGGTTTATAAATAGATCGGTATACAGAGGTGATCAATTCATAACGGTGCACGTTATGTGAGAGACACCTGTCTTGCTAGTTAACCACTACTTAACTATAACGAAAAATGGGTGTGTGGGTACTACACACTACTTTTTTAACTTAATACATCCTTCGTCTATGATACCCCGGTACTACTGTAAAATTTGCGCAAAACTTTTCACAGTCATCCACCCCAGCTATAAGCTTCTTTTCTACGTACTCTTTTGATTGATATATTACACAACTAGGTAATGCTGCTAGTCTTTTTGACACGTTGCCTTGAGATACTGATTTGGGTCAAATATTTTATTTACAACTTATATAACTGCTTTTTGTAAATATGTATTGTTTTATTTTCGTTATTGTAAATAGAGTAGATAACTTACACTTAATAACTTTTTATACCGAAATGGTTTCATAAAAAAAAATTTAACGTAAATATAAGTAGGCCCTTTGGGGCCCCTGTTGGAAGGCGTCAGGATATATATAAATACTAGTTGTACCCGTCGCTCGGGGGGAAAAAAAATCCTGAAACACTATTGCAGCGCCATCGGGCGGGTCGGTATCGGGTCTAATTGTGAATCTAAGCCATTCTCGAATCCCTTCAAGAATTCAACAATGGACCAGCCGTTTAGAAGGAGCTCAGTGACAAACACACGCATAGAAGAAATATATATAAAGCTGAACTAACGAAGTGATTATGCCTTGATTGATTATGCCTATGACTTGATTTCGCAAAGGATCTTGTCAAATGCACGTTTTCTTTTTAAGTCGATGGATTAAAAAGATATAAAGTGACAGGCCAGTTGTCAACAAAATAAAATACATCAAAGTCGATGATATGCAAACAAGGTATAATTTCTTCTCAAACGTATTCAGGTTTCCTCTCGATGATTTCAATCACCGTAAATCTTATGGTGTGATAAAAAGGTAGCAACAATAAAAGAGCATCAGTCCTTGAGTGGAGTCAAGCTGTGAGCATCGAGTACCAGGCTAACATAGCAAATGAGGTGATGCACGTTATATCGATACGACCATATCTAGGTCACGAAGAACGTCATTTCATGAATACATCGGCAAGTCAATGTTATGTAAATATTGTATCATTATGCGGAATTGTGAACGTGACGAATGTCTGTGAGGATTTCATGCACGCCAGAACGGCATAACGGTATTGAATGATATTTGGCACAGGGATAACATATTATTACCTGGATAAAGACAAAAGAAGAAGCCGTGGTGGCCGAGTGGTTCGAGCAGTTGCCTGCGACGCAAAGGTCGCAAGTTCGAATCCCAACTGTACCAATGAGTTTTTTCTGAACTTAAGTACAGTGATTAGTCACACCACGAGCTTTACGGTGAAGAAAAACATCGAGAGGAAACCTGCATACGTCTGAGAAGAAATTCAAAGACGTATGTATAGTCGTGCTTGAGTAACGGCGTTGGACTCGCCATCGGTCACGTTGGCACCTAAATACCACTGGCGGCAAGTGGGTGTGTGGGTATTACCTATACACCTCTGCCTACCCCTTCGGGGACCCTTGTGGGAAGGCGTGAGGATATATTATTATTATTTTTTTTTTTAAGATAAAAAGAGCCGTGTTGGCCTAGTGGTTCGAGTAGTTAGTTGTCTGCAACACAAACATTACAAGTTTGTATCCTGACTGTAAATCCTCACTATATAATAATAAGTCACACCACGGGCCTTACGGTGAAGGAAAATGTTCTATCTTATGATGATATTTAATCATTATTACTTTTAGTTCGAGGTGGGTTGGCTAAATTGCTCTGTGTAACGTCACAGGCGCTGCGATTCTATATAGTCTCAACATAGAATGCTATGTAACCGCTTACTGTAAGACACACTATACCATATTTAAGTACATGCAGTATTTTAATGAAGTAAAACTATTATAAACCTACATACTGGTACATAATAACTTTTCATTATTAACCATTGACATATCAAATAACTTATTTTAATTAATGCTCTGATTGCTACGACTTACTCGTAGCTAAAAACGACTAGTGTTGCTACGCGTGTAGCAACGTGCTACGATGTTATCGTAGCTCCAAAAGCAAGCAGTAAACATGCTGCGGAAGATCTAAGTTTTATGTATATTGCTATAAAAGTAATAATATAATAATAAAATAAAAGTATAAAAGTATAATTCAATGGGTGCTAGTTTTTATTTTAAATAAACATTTAAATAATAACCAGCGCATCACGAGTTATGAAAATAATCAAAGCAAAAAATCTTAAATCTTTTATTCGTAGCGTAAGAGACACATTTTTTTATTGTATTCTTATACTAAGCACTAAATATTTTATTTCATTAACAGTGCTTTGGTTACAATCAATAAGTAAATAATACCGCATATTTTTTTCTTTATTATTTATAGAGGGTTTTTAATATTAATGCCACCCTCGATTGTACACTTACTAACAGACATAACAACAACTAACTCATTACTTTCACGTGGGATGAACATTTATTTCAAATGAATTTAAATTCTTCTTGATTATACTATGCATGTGTGTGTGTTTGTGTATGTGCGCAATTGCTACTAATTTAAAACGTATAATTCAATAAGTAATAGGATGTTTTAGGATGAACTTAAGTATATTTTCTGTATCATTCATTAATAGTTCAGAGGTTAGGCAAAAAATTATTCGTTTTTACACGCAATTTTATTTAGATGGTAGTTTCTTCTCTTTAGTTCAACTTGCGTCGAAACGCAAGGCAGGTATCTATATATATATATATATACAGCTTTGTTATAATAGTATTCAGTATATATAATTAACTACAAGGTAAGATTTCACTGCTAAGCGAACCCGATTAGCAGTAGGTGACCAGCTCTTCCATGGTGCAAGGCTTGTCGCAACACTCCGCTGCCACTTGCCTCTTGCCTCTGGCTGTGTTCAGGACCCTGGCCTTGTGAGCACCCAGCCAGGGGAATGACTCCCCACCGAACTCCGGCACAGCGCTGTAACCCTGGTAGGGTATAGATCTCTTCACTAAGTTTGTGTTTTGCAAGTCGCAGACGTAGGCCAGAGTTTCGGCCAGGTTCCTTCCGCAGTAGAAATGGCCAAGCTCCTCCCCATATGCCATAACCAGGCAGCTGGCCAGAGAGAACAGCAGGTACTGGGTCTTCATGGTGGCAACGGTTTGATACTGTGGTGGCTGTAGTGAGGGCACGACGTGCAGGTTCTGAATGAGTGTTAGTCTGACACTTGCCCTGTTTTATAGCCGGGCTGGCTCATTGAGTATTCATGAAGGCTCACCTGATTGGTCCTTAACATCATGCGTAGGTCGCGTAGGTGACGTCTGTTAACACTTCGATGGCTAAAGTTACAGCATCCGTCTGGACGCTGTCTATTCCTAAGTGCACTCAGTGAACTGAATATAATTACACTGGCGACTCGCCCTGACTGTGTTTATATAGACACACTACTACGTAGTCTCATGAGTTCTCGACACTTATCGTAGATTGACTTAAGTGCCATCTGCTATGAAAACCGCTCCAAAAATTCCTTATTTCATTGTTATGATTGGGAATGTCGGTAGAAATTATATGCTTTCCAAAATGTGTGAATAGTTATACAGCATTGGTCGTTTTAAGTATTGTAAAAATCTATGAAGCTTACAATATTTTGCCTATAGTCTGCGATAAAAAGATCGCAAGTTCGAATCCAGATTGTACTAACGAGTTCTTTTTCCCAGTAATTTAATCTTAATAATAAAAAAATATTTGTTTAGTTAGAACATAATTGATATAATTAGTGTAATAGTTCTTTTTTAACAATAACATCACCTAGCTTGATAGATAAGGTAAATTTTACTTACAGTAATAATTAAATATCAACAATCTTAACTAGTGTAAATTGTCTTACAAAAGCTGAACAAAAACAACAATTTTCAAACATTTCTTCCCCGGTACCATGAAATGCAAGAATTGTTTTGTGGGGACTAACTTATTGATAGATAGAACCTACGGTCGAATTTGATTGCATTCAGTTTAGCTCACTATCTCATCACTGAGCACGTGTGCTTGCAGCTCACTTATGCTTGCTCGTATGGAGCAGCGTCATCTGTCGGGAACAGAGAAACAAACACAAATTGTGACTTTGTCGCTGTTTGGAATCGCTTCCGTTCACTTTGTACCAGCGATTTTTGATAGATGGCCGTGCCTGCAGAAGCAAAGAACTATTGTCCTTAAAGCTGATAATTGTAATTAAATTGTTTATTATCTATGCCGCTGCTATATGATGCTCAGTGAAGTAAAATCTGGTCATCGATATGGGATATCGACAATAATGACACTTTCCTACTTAAGTGGCGGGATATGGGCCGCGTTCTAAAAGTACACCAAATTTAGTAGAAAGAAAACTGAGAAAAAGGTTGCTAACTCTTTACATTTGCTAACGTGTGAAAGAGACAAATAGAGCGTCCATTTTACAATGTATTCTGGCGAAGTAGATTGAACTTATTTCGATTATGTGAGCCTGGTACAACGCGAAAATTTGTGTGTGTACCGCGGTTCACAATTTTCTTTATGTCACACCAATCGAGATAGATCTTACATGATTTAATTTATATATACTGCTTTTTTAACGTTTCAGTGTATAAGATTAAATAAACCATGTACATTTCAACGAAAAGTATAAAATCTGGCACTCTAAAGTTTGTGCAGTAGGATTACAGAGAGCAATATTGAATAAAATTTTGAAGATTAATAATATTTTTTCATAATTTCCAATTTTTCTTATTGATCATAATCATGTTTTCGATAAAAAAAACTTTATAACGTATAAAATATGTAAAATTAACTATATAATAAACTTAGGTCGAATTTACCACAATGGTAACCTACAAGCATCTATATAAATTAAATTGGAGTGTGTTTGTAATATTCAAATAACCGCTTTTTACTAAATGCATACGGATGTTTTTTACACGGTACATAGACATACCTATTTTTTTTTTGTTTCCATTAAATTTATTTCTCCATTCAATATAGAAAATATAGTCTGCACACATAATCTGTACATAAAAGCAATTTTTCCGTAGGGGAGAGAGTACCGTTCGTAATACCACATGCCTCACAGATGGGACACATATTTCGAAATAGTTCGATCTAGTAATTCCTGCCAGGTCCCTAGGAATTGCGGTCACCACAAGTATTGACGTTAGCATGATAATGTAGTTGGATGCACCAGGATAGCAGAACACGAAGAAGCGCGAATATAGTTCGGAAGTTTAAGCAAAGCATGGCACAAGTCTGACGACTCTCGCGCGCATCTCGTTATTGACGTTTATTCCCAGCGGATGCTTCGACTACCAGGGCAATATGATGGCTAGGAAGTAGACAACGGCTATCGTGCTTTTTGTACATTTAGTTCATGTACATCACGTACATACATTGGCCGTCTGGTGTAGTGTTTAGAGCTCCTGACTGTGAAACTCGAGGTCGTGGGTTCGATTCCCGCTGAGAGCACATATTTTTGTGATAAACACGAGTATTTGTACCTTATGCCTGCGATTACCTATGTAATCTAAAGTATCTTTTTAATTAAATAGATCGTGGTCTTGTTACCAAAACACAAGCTTTGCTTAATTTTGGGTCAATTTGTGTGAAATTGTCCAATGTATTTATTGTTATTATACATATACGTGAAGGGTGGAGCAGGCGAGTCCTCAAATGGAGACCACAGACGGGAAAACGTAGTGTAGGGCGTCCTGAGGCACGGTGCACGGCGACCTTAAGAGGGTCGCTGGCGGTGGCTGGATGAGAAGGGCCGAAGACAGTGTTGTGGCGCGCTATGCAAGAGGCCTATGTCCAGCAGCGGACTATTGTAGGCTGATGATGATGATGATGATGATGATGATGATGATGATACATGAACTAAATATGATAAAAACCGTACTAAACTTTTTGTTGAATGGCAGATCTTAGAACTTATCATTTCATGACTAAAACAGAGATTAACCATTTTAAAACCATTTACAGCGATCCGGAAAAATAACAAATAATGAACAGGATTTTTTTTAATCTTAATGCTACACAATTAATTTGATAAACTATAACCACATTTATTGTCTTTTTAGGAAAAGCATACATACATACATATCATCACGCCAAGTCCCTAACGGGGTAGGCAGAGAGTATAAAGCGCCAGTTCTCTCTAGACTTACATACCTCTATCGCTAAAGCAAAACAGCAAAAACAATATTTCGGTTTACCTATAACACCATTAACGTCACAATAATAAAGTTTGAAACAGATGATTCATAAATAATTACTAAGTATACACATTTTCCTGGGATTTAATTTCCGTGACTATTTCAAGAAATCATATTTAGCCATTTTAATTTGGTTAAGTAGAAATAACATGGATTATATTCCAACACGGTGGAGGAACAATTCAAACTTGATATTCAATATAACTCTCTATTGACTTACTTTAAACCTGCCATTATTACTTTGTATCAACAACTATGTTTTTCACAATCCTTTGACCTGTGTTTGCTTGGAAAACTAGCACTAAATTTAGATTCAAAATAACTCAATAAATACACGCTCTAGATATAAAACCTACTAGCTTATGCCTGCGGCTTCGCCCGCGTGGAGTTTGAAAAGTAGCTTTGAAAATGTTCTTGCCAGAATCAGTTCAGCCGCTATTCCGTGAAAGA
>JACCPG010008885.1:0-43363 GCA_016069955.1 Drepana arcuata
CCGACTTCGCAGCCCTGAACGAGGTAGGAAACTAACCAACCTATTATACCAGTGAGATACATAACCCTTCATTCTGCGGCTGTCGGCTATGTAACTACTCGTATTAACCCCTAACGATTTGATTGGTTTTCCCAGACATTGTCTTGTTTCTGGATGTTATAGCGGAAGCGGAAATTTATATTATTAAGAACTAGCGTACCGCCCCGGCTGCGCATGGGTCTTGTTAAGGAGAATACCTAAATGAGGCTATACTATATTTATAAACACTCAGAAAAATCTATATCGTAGATTCAGTCGCTTTTAAGTTTACCGCGATCCGCCATATAGGCGGCGGTGGGTTTTTATTATCTACTTGTTGACTCCCGCGGCTGCATCCGCGTAAAAGTTGATTTTATTGGTAATTTTTTTTTTAATTTTCATTATAATCCGGTTTTTATAGATTTTGCATAAAATCAGAAAGACATCCTCGCATTTATAAGGTAAATGTTAACGACTTGTTATCGTTGGCTTTGTGTAAGATCATTATCATTATTCGGCGCACCGAATGGCTAAAATGACCTAGATTATAGGTTGTATTCATATAAAGAACACACTGGCTCAATACAAACTGTCACGAATCTTGCGCACAATTTTATCTGTATAAATTAAAACAATATTAATAATTTTGGTTATCTGTGAATTGGCATCACTTGTAAACTGGACTTATTTATGTCTTGAATTCCGGACTTATTTATGTCCGAATTGGACACGTAAATACGAGGCGTTTCGCACGTCCGATTTGGTCTGGGCTAATATTCGAAGCGATAAGACTAATTCTATCATGAACTTTTTTACTAGGAACGTTCGAAAGAGGATCCACATGATGAAGACAAATTTTTCAGAATTTAAAATATTTTTTGTACTTTATGTAAATAAATTAAAAAACACATTTTCTGGAAAAGAAACGTAATATTTTATTTTTATATTATTCGATATTTAGTTCCTTTCGTAATCTGCTATTTTATGCATTTCTATTATACGAAATAATTTCGATGCTTCGGCAGACGTCCCGTGACGACCCACAATTTTATGTATGTTATCTGGTAGATGGGCTACGAGATTATAGATGAAGTATTTTTTTTACACTTGGGTGGCAAGCAAGCATGATGGTAAGCGGACGGCTATGGACGCTTGCAACACCAGGGGTATCACTCGCGCGTTGCCGACCCTACAGGTAGTAGCTTTTGGAGCGCTTCAGTTATCTCAGACGTTGGTATTGAGAGCGACCGGCTGGGGCTCCGACTTGTGCTTGTAGGACTGCGAGCGGGCACGGTACCTCTGCACCCATGCCTGGTCGAAAGATTGGCCCTTGATTGGCTCTTTATTGCGTACGCAGCGACTTCTTTGTTGCCCACAACGCACCACTTCGAGATGTAGGTACTATATTATGCTGGACATATATTAGGTTTCTGCGTTAGCGTGCACCTCTTTCGACGTTTTATTAGTGCCCATCTAGGCCGATGCCAAATAAAAAAAAAAAAAAACGCAATGATCACAGATGGCCTGGGCACCAGGCCAGCATCAGCAGTGATGGCTTGGTTGAGTAAAATCTATACAAACTTTCACATATAATATTAATACGTTAATATGATAAGTAATGGGAACGAAAAGATGGCGACGTGACAATACTTGCCGTTTTAGTCGATAACAAATCCCAAATTAATATAATAAATAATGGCATTTCAAGTAGTCTAATTACAGATAATTAACTCATCGTCCGTCGACATTATTGGTAACATCACTAAAAGACATGGCATAATATTATCGTCACAATATCGCGCGCCCTCGCAGTCTGTTGGCGACCTCGGGTCGTTTCGCACACACGTTGTGAATTTGCACACAAGTAAACAAAACGCGTGTATGAGCAGACTGAATATAATAAAATTTTTATTATTTTTTAAATCTAATAAGTATAAACAACTTGACGAATCCATCGTGAAAAATATATATTTTTTTTATTAAAGTAAATTATTATTTAACAAGTTAAAAAGGCCAGCGTAAAAAAGCAGTTTGAATATTAATAACATTTTAAAAATAGAACACGAACTTTTATATTCGCTGACTTAATTTTATTTGCGCGTCCGACATAAAATATGTTTTAGCATTTCAAACTGAGTGTAAAGTGTAATAATTTGTGAAAATGGCCAAGGCTATTGCGATGCTACAGGGATTGGGACATAAAATGAGTCGCAAGGAGCATGAGTGCAGAACTCTACAAGTGAACATGCCTACCCCGCGACCAGTTGACATTGAATTCACAAACATCACCTTAAAGGTGTCTGAGGGACTGAGATCGCGAAGTAAGTACAAATTTAAAATTAGAACGTTCGAATTCTCTTTTCTATTTTTTGACAAAATTTTAGTCAGTTCTGATAAATGCACAGTAATTTTTTAATTATCATAAAATTATACTAATACTGCTCCGCGGTTTCACTGAATAAAACTGTATACTAAATGAACGGAATAAAAATATCACCTAACTCTATCTCAATAGTTCTTGCGTAAAAGAAGAACAAACAAACGTTGAAATTTATTAAATTTGCAGGATAACCTTTTGTTACTACAATAATTGATTGGCAAGTTTTAGCTAATGTAAACATGATAATGCGTAATTATGTATTTAATTATCAAATTGGACTGAAGTCGCAACATGCTTGTCGCATGTAGGTCCATAATGATGAATTATACGTATCTACGTAGGGACATATTATTTCACCATTGTGTAGGTGTCGGTTAAAACCTCTTTTTAGACCATGATTTGAATATTTAGAGCCGCGGTGGCCGAGTGGTCCTAGTAGTTGCCTGCAACACAAAGATTGCAAGTTCGAATCCAGACTGTACAAAGTTGTTTTTCTGAACTCAATTAATCACACCATGTGTTTTAATGTGAAGTAAAACCAGAAAAAATCTACTATAAAAATCTTTAAGAAAAAATTTAAAGGCGTATGTATAGTCGTGCTTGAGCAACGGCGATGGACTCGCCATCTGTCACGTTGGCACCTAAAATATATTTATATAAAGGGCGGTGACTGAGTGTGTGGCTACTATTTATACACCTCTGCCTACCTCTAACCATTCATGGACCTCTGTGAGAAGGCGTGAAGATACATATATTTAAATGTTTATTTGTATTAATAAGTCGAGGCTAAGCAAAGTACAACATTCTTATTACGAGCACCAATACACCATCTGGAGCACCGTTAACCGTGGCATATTTATACGTATCTGTACATTAGTACGCCTAACCGGCTGAAATATCTGGATATATCTGGAAATATCTGGATCTTCAGTCCCTTCATGAAGAGACTGATGAATGTGGACGAAGCGAAAGAGGTATGCAAGTCTAGAGAACTGGCGCTCTATACTCTCTGCCTACCCCGTTAGGGACTCGGCGTGATGATATGTATGTATGTATCGGGATCTCTCTAGTCTCACAGGAATCTTATTTCTTGTCTAACTAGGGTTCTTGAAATGTTCATACAGGCGGTCATTTGTGTCTGTCGGCCTAGTGGTCAGAGCTGCGATGTGAAGCGTGAAGTCACGGATTCGATTTCACCATCGAGGGTTAAATCGAATTGTTTTCTGTGTGTGTATGCAGAGGGTATGTACGAAAATCTACCAACGAAATCTAGCTTCGAGTCTATTACGGAGTAGGCAGAGACTAGAGCGTTAATTCCCTTTGCCCCCGACTTCGTCCGCGTGGAAAGTGAGCAATAGTGACTTAAGGCAGCATTTTTTGCAAATATCTTTTGGTTTAAATTGGATATGTTAAGTGAAGCTTACCAAAATGTATTAGTCAAAACCACATCTAAATCGGATAAGCCGTTTCTGAGATTAACGAGCACAAACGCACAGACGAACAGATAAACAAACAAACATTTTAACAATCATTGTTTATTGTGCTATTTGCATTGATAAAAGTGTGCTTGAGTAACGGCGATGGACTCGCCGTCTGTCACGTTGGCACCTAATATACCTCTGGCGGAGAGTTGGTGTGTGGGTATTACCTATACACCTCTGCCTACCCCTTCGGGGACCCTTGTGGGAAGGCGTGAGGATATATTATATTATTGATAAAAGAGCCAATATTTTCTCATATATCTTCCGTGTACAGACACCGATTCGTTTCTTTTTTTTATACGTATTGATATATTATCCAGGAACGTACATACATAAATATCATAACACCGAGTCCCTCCCAAGGTAGACAATGAGAGTAGAGCACTAATTCTCACTAGACATGCAGACTCTATGTATCCACATATGCAAATCACTTGTAAGGCCACACCATAAAGTTGGCTTGTTAGTGCGCACTAAACAAATGCTATATTACTCATATTACGGTGCTAAATAACCGTTAGCTTTTACATAACTCAATCTAAAGGTAAATTACTATTTACTATGTATTACAATAGATTTGTAAGTTATCATCAGTTCTTTAATGTTAATAATCCTCACGCATTCTTAAAAAAAAAATATATCTTAATAACGGTTAAGTTGTACGGTGTTTCATAGTGAAATTTGTCATAAATGATGGAACTATTACCTCTTAAAGGATCTAGGTCGACTTAACCCTTAATCCTATATAATAAAGTCGCTCCCCGACTTTTTAAGCTTCGCACCGGATTTTAGTGCAGCTTTCATCACTATTCAGGAGGAAGGGTTATGTATGCTTTGTTATATCCATGAGAGCCGTGGTCGTGGCCGAGTGGTTCGAGTAGTTGCCTGCGACACAAAGATCGCAAGTTCGAATCCCGACTGTACCAATGAGTTTTTCGGACTCGCCATCTGTCACGCTGGCACTTAACATATATCTCTGGCGAAAAATGGGTGTATGGGTATTACCTATACCTATTCCTACTCAGAAAATGATTAATAATAATAGTTCAGAAAAACTTTTATTATTATTAAAAATAATAGTTTTTTTGAACTTAAGTACAGTGATAAGTCACACCACGAGCTTTACGGTGAAGAAAAACATCGAGAGGAAATCGCATACGTCTGAGAAGATATTCATAGGCGTATGTATAGTGGTGCTTGAGTAAAGGCGATGGACTCGCCATCTGCCACGTTGGCACCTAATATACCTCCTTTATTATTAACAATATAATAAACACTAAGTTCCCATCAAGTACCCACCAATGTATAATTTGCATACCGTAATTAACCAAGTTAAGGTATAACGAATTACAATAGGTTATATACTTGTTTTTTCTGTTTAAAAAATACCTTCTGTCATATAATTTAGGTACCTATAAAAATAATTTACATACATATAAAACTATATAAAGATATGGATACCTACTTCGTATCGCCAGAGCAGCTTAGAGTACCACTCAACATCCATAAGCACGCTATCATTGTCCGACAGTGCGCTTGGGGCATATTTACACACATTATTATTATGCCGTGGTGGCCGAGTGGTTCGAGCAGTTGCCTGCGACGCAAAGGTCGCAAGTTCGAATCCCGACTGTACCAATGAGTTTTTCTGAACTTAAGTACAGTGATTAGTCACACCACGAGCTTTACGGTGAAGGAAAACATCGAGAGGAAACCTGCATACGTCTGAGAAGAAATTCAAAGGCGTATGTATAGTCGTGCTGGAGAAACGGCTCATTTTAAACCAAAAGTGACGCATGTTTGGTATATATATCTTTATAGTATGTAAATCTGATATCATAACTTTGACAGATTAAAATATCGCGCATAAACGTCATTGTTTATAAATAGTTTGCTTCCATTTTATTTACGTATTTGGGCTACGATTCGTGCAAACAAAATATTGTTAATCTAGTGGGTACGATGCGGCGTGAGTCATGCCACGGGTTCATTTAAGTGGACGTTATAAGTACGTAAGTTAATCTTTAACTTACGTACTTGAAGGGATCTTTTGCTTTTGCTTTTGCAATTCAAAGTATCGGTGGTGCTTGAGAAACGGCGAAGGACTCGCCATGTGACACATCGGCTCCTAAGATATATCTGCGGTGTAAAGTGGATGCAAGGGTGCTATAAACCTCTGCCTGCCCCTTCGGGGACCCTTGTGGAGAAGCGTGAAGAACATATATTATTAATATATTTAGTTGCTGACGTGACAGATGGCGAGTCCATCGCCAATTTTGAAGCACTACTTATTTATTTACTTATATTTTTTTATTTATTACATGAAGTTTTACAGCAAGTAAAACACGTTAACAACAAGTAATATATAATTAAATGCGAATAACAAATCTCACTTATAAATGTTTAACAATAATATTTTATCTATAGGTAGGTATATTATTGTTGCATACGTCTTTGAATTCCTTCTCAAACGTAGGTATACAGGTTTCCTCTACAAGTTTTTTTGTATTTTTGTGTCAACAGAATAACGGATGACAGAATGAACTGGTCCCGCTTCAGCCCACAGTAATTCCACGCGTTCTAGATGTAGCTATTATTTGTTTATAAAATTTTATCGAAAGCTATAGATATTCTGTTTTTGTATTTGAACGCGCTAATTTCATTTTGAGAGAGATAGGGCAAAACTGGCTTTTCCGTTCGAATTTAGAGCTGCCCGACTGTGGCAGGACCTTCTTATAGAAGCCCTACCCGGCGAATAAGGTCTCCAGTAATGAGCTATTTGGGAGGCAGGAGGATTATTACATTGTGTTGGCGGCAGAGGGATTTGTCCTATTATGCTGCCAACACAGTATAACTCTCCGAACATAGAGTAGCAGCGCGCAAGTGATACCTCGGTATCGTTAGCGTAAATAGGCTGCGGTAACCGTTTCCCATCAGGTGGGCCGTATGATTGTTTGGCAAGCATGAAGTATAAAGAAGATATAAGAAACTACTTACAAACTGTAAAAAGGAAAAGAATAAGACCAATCGATGATAAAGATCAAAACCGAAAGCTTTACAACCGTAGTGAAATAGACACCGATCTAAAAACACAGTTGCTTGCCACCATTAGTTGGATGGGTGACGTCACGGCCACCGATGTCCCAAAACGAATGAACATCTTTGGCAATCGTTGCAGTACTCAGTAACCTAGGATAATGACAACTGGTCTTATCTGGGTTATCCTAGGATAATGACAACTGGTCTTATCTGGGTTATCCTAGGATAATGACAACTGGTCTTATCTGGGTTATCGACTTTCCAAATAAAGGTCTCATAGCCACGACGTCAGCGTCACTCCATATCAAGTGTGCCTTTTCAAAGGAGCTTCCTTTGCTCAGGCTGCGGCGTGAACTCTAAGAATACATCATGGAGTTGTGGCAATAAGGCTGTGCTAAGATTCTTTCAGGGTTGGTAGCGGGCGAGCGGTACCCTTGAAGTTGCATTTTCTATAGGCGGCTACCGCAAAATCGTTTGCAACCTAAGTGGTGCAGAAAAGGTAGGATGGTTGCTTATTAATCTCTGGTTAGTTGCCATGGGTGATGAAGCTGCAGTTACAAGTTATAACTGAACAGACGTCACCTCCGTAGTAGACCACCGGACGAGCTTGCAGGACGAGCGTGGTTAAGCTGTCATTCGGGGCCAAGTTTGTTGTTCACGGTACTGTGATCAGACTTTATTTCAACTTCGAATTGGAGAAATAACCCGTCTCAATGTCTTGTAATGTTCAATTTTCACTGTACTCATTTGTATTCGAGCTCTTGGTTCGTTGAACTTATTATTGTTTCTTATTCGAGATTTAGGAGTACAGTTCGACGAAGGAATTTAATGAAAGAGATGTGTTAAGGCAGAATCTTTGTAACAGTAAAAAAAGTGGAAAGGACAGTGTGTGACAGGGACATGAGACGTTGCTAAATACCTACTCCATACTACATCACAGATCCAACAAACAAAATTCTTGAATTGGGCATCTGTCAATCAAGGGCTAAACCCTTGTCTTTTGCCACGGATATGTTACCTCTTTTGTGTTACGATCCCGGATCTTTTAAGGTCAGGGATTCCAAATTTGAGTTTGACAATATACGAATTACGAACGAAACAAATAATAATTGATGACATTTTAAATACAGGAGTTGAATGTCCTGTATAAAAACATAATAAATCAACGTATTGTGGTTTGGCGTAGGTACATATTTTTCAAATACCTCACTTTTTCTTTGTTTGTTTTTTCTTTGTTGTAGTGCAAATTGCTTTTTTCTGTCTTGCACTTGGTTAACATTTACCTTCGCTAATATTGTCTGCGACTTCGCTCGCATTATTGAATCTTCCTGACAATTTTTTTGTGCGTTTCAAGATATTAGAGCTTATTCCGATACCTACAGGTTCCTTTTCTTTTCTGTAATAAAATATATTTTTCTATCTCTTCGGAAAACCCTTTAGTGTCTAAAACATATACGCACCTACGTAAAAGTTTCCTTTGTTTTCGGTGGGGTGGGCAAGGATAAACTTATGATAATGGATTTATGGCCTAGGCACATTCGTTTTAAGCACACTTACTTATTAACACGTTTGGATTATAATTATAATAGTGGTAATTTCCTCCCCTGGTTCTTGGTACTACCTGGTACTGTGAAGGTATTTTTAATACGACTTTTTAACATAACTTTAATTAAATATTTCCTTCATATTTTTATACATTGCGTATAATGTGTAATTAATAAGAGATTTAGACATTTTAAATTTGGAATAATATTTTTTTATTTTGAACGCCGAACAAAAAAGAAATGGTGCTTGATCGTACATCAGGACCCGAAATAATATATTGGTATCAAAAGCGTGGGTAAAATTACAGGTTCATTACATATAACGGTTATTAGGTGAATGAACCTGCCAAAAATTAACAAGTTCGTTACACGCACCCAATACTTTTCTTATAAGTATTAAGTTACCTTAATTCTAAGCTAGTGACTGACACTTGACCTCCTTCGTTAGCTTCCATATATTATTATTATTACAGGCCTGCATCGCCTCTATAAATATAGTGCCATCCACGAAGACGCGCCCCACCAATTTCTATTCGAGGGGGTCGCGGGTTGCGGGGAGTATGACCTGACTCTATTGATTGTAGTGTGCGTGCACTCATAGGTTATCAGTGTGTACGGATAATACTCAAACATTAGTGGAAGGTTGCACTAAACTACAGACTATGAGGAAGTATTTTGGGGTGCGTCTTCATGGATGGCATTATCTATACACGCGGGCCGGTTTTGAGTCCTCTCGACTTTACCATCCTTGTGTGTCCCATCGATTTGATATAGGAATTCTGCATACCTACGTTTGAGAAGAGAAGAAATTCAACTTATCGTTCATGAGATACCAAATTAGATTAGATTGATTTAATCAGATAATTAAATTTAATATTAAATTTTATAGAATTAGATAACAAATTACCGTATATGAGAAACGGCGATGGACTCGCTACCTGAAGTTTTCGGCGACAAATAGATCATTCTGCCAACCCTTGCCTACCTATTCGGGCAACCTTGAGGGATGAGGAGTGAATGTATATTTTGGTAGAAATACTGTTCTTCTATCTGTCATTTTACTCTGTATCGTTGACTCCGACGAAGAAGTACTTTATTTGTATTAAAAAAAATTGTTATACTCCAGACAACTGCCTAAATTGCTTGCAAAATTATTAAGTAAATCGTTCTTCCAATCAATTCGGCAATTAGTAAGAAATACTATTATTACATATATCTTCAAAAGTAATTATTAGAATAACATAATGACTATTATTCTCTATATTAAATGCCCAGGGCTACTTACATATCTGGATTTGTGTCATCACTAGCTGTGGCCCGTGACTGCACCTGCGTTTAACATTTAATTATTAAGGTATTAACACAACAAATCAAATGTTTGTCCGTTCGATCCTATTTAACACAGGTGCAGTTCTATTCATGCATTTAGAAAAAACTGCTGATTTTACAAACGGACATATTATTTATCTGGAATATTAATATAGGTACCTAAATATAGTCGCAAGTTCGAATCCCGACTGTACCAATAAGTTTTTCTGAACTTAAATACAGTGATTAGTCACACCACGAGCTTTACGGTGTAGGAAAACATCGAGAGGAAAACCTGAATACGTCTGAGAAGAAATTCTAAGGCTATAGTAGTAGGCGAAGACTCACCATCTGTCACGTTGGCACCTAAAATATATCTCTGGCGAAAAGTGGGTCTACCTATACACCTCTGCCTACCCCTTCGGGGATCCTTGTGCGAATCGATGTATGCCATCGCAGAGCATTCTCTAGAATTTATAAGGAGTATTGATAAGCCATATAATAGTTTATCCTAAGAGCTATATCTGCTGTTTCACAAGTACCTGCGACTGTACATCTTTATATTTCTTCCTAAACGTACGAAGGTTCTCGATGTTCTCCTCCACCGTATAAGTTCTTGGTGTGACCAATCACTGTACCTACTTAAGATCAGAAAAACTCGTTGTTACAGTCGGGATTCAACCTTTCAATCTTTGTGTTGACGGCGTCTCACTCGGTCACCACAGATCTCACAAACAATTTTATGAAAACACCGAGAAGACACTAATGTACCTTATCTACTATATATAACTACTTTTGCCCCATGGTTACGCCCGCGCTAGAAACATGTTATCACATGCTCCTTTGGTAACATGATAGTAATATTTTTTTATACAACAAGAGAGGCAAACATACGCATACCGTGCACCTGATGGCAAACGGTTCCCGTAGCCTATTTACGCTCACGATACCGAAGTATCACATGCGCGTTGCCACTCTGTGTTTGGAGAGTTATACTGTGTTGGCAGCAGAATAGGTCTAATCCCTCGGTTGCCAAAACAATAGAACAATCCTTCCCCCTCCCCCAAGGAGCTCATTACTGGAAACCTTATTCACCGCGTAGGAACACAAGACAAAAAATTGTGTTATCCTGCCCCAGTCGGGCAGTTCCAAATTCGAACGGGTAACCCGTTATGCCCTAACTCTCTTAAATATAGATTTATAGCCTTTCCTTAAAAAGGCTATCATATGCATCAAAAACATCTTCCAAATCGAATCAGTAGTACCTGATTTGCACGTTCAAACAGACTCTGACTTTTCATATAAAAGAAGTTTGCATTTTTAAGCTATAATTTTATCATTAGAAGCCATATTAAACTGGACCGACCAAAAATACACTCGTACAAATTATAATAACTTGTTTTCGCGCGAATGGCTATCGGAATTAAATTAAAACATCAAATACTCACATACAAAGCACATTCAAATACTCGGTTCGTAAATTCGTATAATTTGTGTAATATTTTTTTAACCACTTGGGTGTCAAAAAAGCCTGCGGCCCGCCTGATAGTAAGCGGTTACCGCCACCTATGGACACTTGCAATACCAGGGGCATCAATCGCGCGTTGCCGATCTTGCAGAAATCTTTTCGCACCGTTGACCCCTCAACGGGGAGTTCATTCCACAGTCTGAGCGTTCGCGGAATGAAACCTCTTTTAAACCGCGCAGTACGAGACCTTTGCGGTTCCAACTGTGCTCATGTTACACGAAGGGGCTTTAAAGAAGTATCCTAATCTTCTATTCTTCTTTTAGGTATAAAAATATTCTATGTGTAAATCCAGCTAATAAACTGTGTGTCAAATTTCATCTCAATCCTCTGTAATTGAGTAACCAGCTCCTTATAATTTCTCTCTTCTTTTCTTGCCATTTTTAATACCTATTTAGTAGAGATAACGTTGGTGGCTCTCCTAAGTCTGGCATAGCAGGTGATGATGAAATATCGCCCACAAGGTTAGACAAGTAGATAAATGCTCGCTGGTGGTGGGCCATACTATTTACAGAATAAAAAACTTAGTTACCAACCAATTAAGTTGTCAGCAATAGACATAATCTCTCTTATATATCATCTTAAAACTCAAACGTTAGAAAAAACAACGAGTTGAAGATATGTATGTTTTTCTTACAATTTTTTTGTAAACTTAATGCTAGCAATGAAAATAGACGGTTGCCTTGTCATAGTCATAGCAACGGGCTGCGAAGCTTGAGGTCGCGGATTCGATTCCTGCTTGAACGGATATTTGTGTCATGAATAGGAATAATTTTACTGTATTCTTGTTCTCTAGGTGTAAGAACATGCATACATACTATCACGCTGTGTCCATCAGACACTGGGGTAGACAGAGAGAGAAGAGCACCAGTTCTCTCTATTCTTATTATTCCCTTTCACTTCAGTCACAACCATATCTGTATCCATATACATGCTTCGAGTACTTTTCAGATTCCCATCCTTCTGTTTTCGACAGATTTGATCTAGGTACAACGTGATCTTCCTCTGTCTCTTATTCCACATTCATCCTGCCACTATCATCTATATTATGAGTACAGCATGGAGTTCTTCAAGAAGGGTGTGAAAAGATTCCTGCAGGGTCAGCAACGCGCGAGTAATGCCCCTGGTGTTGCAAGCGTCCATAGGCGGTGGTAACCGTTTACCATCAGGCGGATCGCATGCTTGTTTGCCACCCATGTGGTAATAATAATAAAATATATATATAGATATTTATCACAACACCCTTGTTCACGCCAGTTGATTTGCGAATCCCTTAATTACGGGTTAAGCCTATAGCGTTGATGCCGGATATATTTTTAACATTGAATATATAATTATGTTGTATTAATAGCGTCTTTGAAGAATTACTTTGGTATCTAATGATTAACTTGCGTCACCACAATTGGTTAATCACAATAAACCTGTTGCTATTTGGTAGTTCAAACTGGATTTCATACGTGATCTGTGCCATGTACATACAATTGTGGGTCTCTCTTTGGTTTTTGTATCTCTCCAAATTAAAATTAGTATCGAGCCGCCTTGAGCGGTGTAACCATTTAGCAGCATAAACATATACAACCGTTTTATCAGCCGTCTGTCATCTGTTCTATTGCTGGGCAAAGGCCTCCTCTCACTCTTTTCCCACCCTCCACGATCGAGGGCTACTTCAGACTAATTGTTAATTTGCATGTCCCGTTTGTCCCTTCATCTTATAGACTTTCCACATCTGGTCGTGACTTTCTCGTCGTCAAGGCAAGAGAGGAAAGTAAGACATTATTTAACATATGAGTCAAATCAAAGAAAAAGCGTCTCTAATGACGTAAAGAGAAGACAAAGAAATTAAGGCGGGCAGAAGCAAATGTGTCATTGAAGTTGTCAGTGAATTGCGTCATAGATGCCGACAAAAATCATTTCGAAATGATAATGAAATACTTAAGTCTCAAATTCAGTCTCAATACTCAGACAATTGAACTAACTGGTAAAAATAAAGCTGTTTATCACAAAGTTGGAGTCCATTTAAGGTTAAAAGGTTAAATAACTGAACTGAACTCTGTATCTTGTTAATTAAAGTTTACAATGCTGTTTATTGATGTGAACTGCAATGCAAAGCATAAACACCACACAGCTGACTCTGATACTGACAGTGGTGTGCCTCATGATTAATTATGACAAGTTGTCACTTCTTCACTTCTTATATTATGTTCAGTTCTTCTTAAGACACTAGAAGTATCTCTATTTTCGAGGTTTCTCTGAAGAACAAGTTTCGAAAACAGGATTTTCAAATATATCTAAAGGCTTAGCTCGTAATATCTTAAATAGGACTTTTTCTACTAAAAAGTAGTTTTTTTTTTTACACTAAATTAAACGACAATATCTTTTTAAGCACACGTATCTGCTTGCTGCGACTATCTTTTGATTTGTGAATTAATGAATTTTGAGAACGAAACTGAGTATTATTGGGAACGACGCCACCTCCTGTCATATCCCGGAACAAGTCAATTTCATGCAGCTGAAGGTAAGGTCAGAATGTTGGTTAGGTAATTTTCATTTCACCACAATATGCATAGGTACAACTGTTGTGTTTAAGAGGCTAACCGGTAGAACACTGCGCTTGTATTTCCTATCAGTCCAGCCCAGACCCGATGACCTAGAGTCCATTAGCTAGGTCAATATTACGCCGATCTATCGCCGTCTACAGCTGACCAAATTAAATATTTACCTAGCCCACTTATGTATGTGTCATAGACGGCGTTTTGCAAGCTGTTTTTTGAAACCACCAATGAATTTTAAATCGAAAAAGCTCGCCTCGTTTCTGAGTTTTAACGAAACGACGACTGAACCGGTTTTGATAAAATTACCTTTACTAAAGGGGAGGTATAGGTAGGTTCTTATAAACTCTGGGCATGCATCAAATTGACAATTCAATGTTTATTGACATATTTAATTAGCAAAATAAAATTGCATGTCAATAACAATTAACAATATTTACAAAGATCTAACAGATTAAATATTTGTGCCAAGTCATTAACCCTCGGCAACGTGCCAAGAAGTCTAGCAGGATTGCCATGCATTCACAATTCACTTGAGTTTGAAATCTTTTATTCAACGTTCGTGACACAAAGTACTATTGATAATTATATAATTAAATATCAGATGACCTTTACCACCGTTCCAAGGAAAAAACTGTCAGAAGAAACGCACGAACAAACTTACCAGATTTTTATTGACACTCCTCTTTTTACGGCAAAGATTTTATTTTATTTATAAAACACACACACGCGCTATCATGCCCTAATTCAATACCGATCCTATTAGGTCTAATTTCACTTTAATTGTGTCAACTAAGAACTCTGTCTGTACCATCTCTTTCCGGGAATGAGTTTTAATGTCTGCGACAGTTTTATACTACTACTGCAGGTCCTTCTTATCCTTGTCATCCAATTTTCACTTTAATTGTGTCAATTAGGAATTCTGTAACATCTCTTTCTGGAGTTAAAGTCCGCGACAGTTTTATACTAGGTACCTACTGCGCAGACATTATCACACATTTATTTGTAAATTACAACTGTTTTCTGTTCCTTAATAAATAATTGTTTGTTAAACGAGCTCTGCCTGGCCAAGCTTGACTATCAGTTATATATTCTGCTGTGGCAATGTGAATTAAGCCAAGCTGAGGCCGAGTTTAAAGCAGCCTCGAATGTTTATTTTTTCTATACCACTAAGGTGGCAAACAAGCATGCGTTCCCTCTGATGGTAATCGGTTACGAAGGCTATTGCTCTTGTGTTACCGTCCCTGCAGGAATCCTTTCACAGCCTTCTCTTTTCTGTTATCACTAGGATAAACCTACCGAAAACCCTAGGGAAAAATCAAATAATTTAGTAAAACTTAACGGGACAGTTCATCATTAGTCTGTTCGTTCGCGGGAGGATAATGTTCAATACATCAATAACACAATAACGACTCTGTGAACTTCAGTTCAAAGAGTCTTTAGTTGTAAAAATAATACTAGTTGTAATAATAATACTGAAATGCAAATGGAGCATGTGTTTAATAGTTTTCATGGGCAATTGTAGTTTGTAACTGCGGCAACATTCGACCAGTTTCCGGGTTTAGACGACACACGTCTCCGCGAGACCTTAAACCCTTTAATGAATATATGACTAAAAACGACTCAAAAGTCGCAATTTTAAGTAAAGCAGTGTGGTAAGGTCAAGAGTACCAACTCAAAACCAGCCAGCACGTATGTAAAGACTGATGAGTGTGGAAGCGAAAAGATCTGTTACTGAGACTGCTTACCGTGTATAGAATAGACGCGACGATGACATTTAAGTTGAAATAGCAGTTCTTGGCAGTAATGCGATTGCTAGGGATAAATGGGACAATAACAAAAAACCTATCTTCTTATCCTCACACCTTCCCACAAGGGTCCCCGAAGGGGTAGGCAGAGGTGTATAGGTAATACCCACACACCCACTTTCCGCCAGAGGTATATTAGGTGCCAACGTGACAGATGTCGAATTCATCGCCGTCACTCAAGCACGACTATACGTACGCCTTTGAATTTCTTCTCAGATGTATGCAGGTTTCCTCACGATGTTTTCTTTCACCGTAGAGCTCGTGGTACGACTAATCACTGTAGTTAAGTTCAGAAAAACTCATTGGTACAGTCGGGATTCGAACTTGCGATCTTTGTGTCGCAGGCAACTGCTCGAACCACTCGGCCACCACGGCTCTTATCTTCTTACCTCCACTATTACGCCACCTCCGCCACAAACCGCATGTTACATACTGCTGCAACATACATTAGCCGCACTTTTCGTTAAAAGACAACATCATGAGTGAACCTTGTAACTACGTTTGGCAATAAATTTAAGAGTCGTGCTCGAGACTGACCGTCTGTCCGTTGGCATCAATATGATTCTTAAACAAAAAGAAAAGTAAATTTATAAACTTTTCATCAGCGTTAAGGATACGTGGATCACTTGTTGGAAGTTGTATATACAACTAGCTGCGCCCGCGACTTCGTCCGCGTAGAATAGTAACTTTGAGCAGCATCTTTAATTGCGCTTGGCAAGTTTTTAACTTGCGTTTTTCATTTTGTTATGGTTTGTAAATGTCACTGCCTACCTTAATTCTTCTCTGTATTTCTCAAATATTTTATCTTTTGACGCAAATGTATGAATGATTCACATAAACCTTACATATTTCCATACAAACTTTGATGCCCTCTTTTTACGTTACCCCCTTAAAGAGAATATTTTAAACAAACTGATTGTCTAAATCAAAATAAAAAAAAATAGGTTTCAAGCTTCTAGCTTAAAAAATTACGAAACTTCCATACAAACTTTAATCCTTACAACCCTTTTTCGCATTCAAAAGTAGCCTCAGGCTCTAGACTATCTCTGTAGCGTATATTTTATTAAATCTGTTCAGTATGTTAGGCGTGAAAGCGCAACCACATCCGAACTAGCAAAATTTCGTCTTTATAATATTAGTAAGATTACTATTTCCATCATTAAGAACATCTAAGAGGGAGGAAAAACTATCCCCTTAAGTTGATCATTGAAAAAGAATATATGAATGACTTTACACTACGATTTCGTCTTCATACCAAATGTTTTGTAGTCGGTTAAAAGGAGGAAAGGTTGACACTTGTCTTGAATGCCTATTATCATCATCAATTTAATTGCGCCAAAGCCAATTATAAACTTTATACCAATGAGTTGTCGTTGTTAGCGTAATTGCTCGTTATTATCGATCGATAAACGTTCATGAGTGCACTCTGTAGATTTTTATAATATATAATATCCTCACGCCTTCCCAGAGGGGTCCCCGAAGGGGTAGGCAGAGGTAGTACCCACACACCCAATTTCCGCCAAATATATAGTTTTGGTGCCAACGTGACAGATGTTACTCAAGCACGACTATGCATACGCTTTTGAATTGCTTCTCAAACGTATGCAGGTTTCCTCTCGATGTTTTCCTTCACCGAAAAGCACGTGGTGTAACTAATCACTGTACTTAAGTTCAGAAAAACTCATTGGTACAGTCGGGATTCGGACTTGCGATCGTTGTGTCGCAGGCATTTACTCTAACCACTCGGCCACCACGGAAGATAGGCACATACGATATTGTAGATGTAGTTTTAGCTACTTACTTAGATAAACGAAATTATACAAGGTAAACTATATTGAGAAAGCCAATGAAAATAGTGCAATAGTTCTCAGTACACACACACAGTATTTTTTTATACCACACCTGTGGCAAAAGCATGCGGTCCGCCTTATGGTAAACTGTTTCTGCCGCCTATGGACGCTTGCAACAGGGCCAGGGGTATCGCTCGCGCGTTGCCGACCCTCAACTGTCTAAATGTTTGTTGTAAAAGTTACCTAAAATTAGGCAACATAGGTGTCTTCGAAGCATCTCGATAGTAAGAAGGACGATTAACGAATCGCTAGCTCAAGATACTTGACAGGAAACAAAAGCAACTCCAATCATGTGACAGCGCAAAACTCGTCTGTTCTTTAATTCACGTCTTCGTGTAATTTGTAATTTGCTACACTAGGTAATTACATTAGTCAGCATTGTAAGATGTTAAAAACGTATAAGCCGGTAGTACAAAGAAACATATTTAAATGTGTCATTGTATTGTATTGTATGTATATTTATGTAAGAAGCGACTGATGATTATAGGTGAAGCGGAATAGGTATGTATGTATGTATAGAAATAACTGGCGTTCTAGCCTACACTCTTTCTATATCCTCACGCATTCCCACAAGGGTCCCTGAAGGGTTAGGCAGAGGTGTTTAGGTAGTGCCCACACACCCACTTTCCGCCAGAGATATATTTAGGTGCCAACGTGACAGATGGCGAGTCCATCGCCGTTACTCAAACACGACTATACAGACATAATAATAAAATAATATATCCTCACGCCTTCCCACTAGGGTCCCCGAAGGGGTAGGCAGAGGTGTATAGGTAATACCCACACACCCACTTTCCGCCAGAGGTATATTAGGTGCCAACGTGACAGATGGCGAGTCCATTGCCGTTACTCGAGCACGACTATACATACGCCTTTGAATTTCTTCTCAGACGTATGCAGGTTTCCTCTCGATGTTTTCCTTCACCGTAAAGCTCGTGGTGTGACTAATCACTGTACATTAGTTTAGAAAAAACTCATTGGTACAGTCGGGATTCGAACTTGTGATCATTGTGTCGCAGGCAACTACTCGAACTACTCGGCTACCACGGCATCCAAGTCCTATTCAATAATATAAATACACCATAAGTACATGCCTCTGCCAATCCCTTCGGAGACCCTTGGGGGAATGTTTGTAAAATGATTTGTGAGGATGAAATTTGGCACAGATATACATTATTGGCTGAATTTAACACATAGGGTACGTTTTACTCCAGAAATAATGATATCTACCTCTGATATCAAATTGTACGCGGGTGAAACCGCGCGGCATATCTAGCGTATCATATATCCCTGGCGGTCGTCTGGTCTAGTGGTTAAAGCTCCTGACTACGAAACTTGAGATCGCGGGTTTAATTCCCGCTGAGGGTAGATGAGATATTGTGTGATGGACACGAGTATTTTCACCTTAGTCTTGGAAGTCCAATGTATTTATGTATAAATCCATCTATATACCTAAGTAAATAGAAAAATATATCGTTGTCTAGTTACCATAATACAAGCTTTGCTCATTTTGGGGCTATGTCAATGCAGTCAAATTGTCCCAAGGTCGATATAATCGAGAATCCAAAATCGCTAAAATATGGTAGCCAGTTGAATGCGGACCCGATAATGTTCGGGCTAAGATCAAGGAGTCGTTGACCTTAATAATACTTGGTATAAGACCTTAATAATACTTGGGATAAGATCGAGAAGACAATGACCCCTATGATGTTAGGGGTAAGGCAGCGATGGCTAACCTCGCGTTTTTAAACTTAGGGAACGTACCCATACTACGTGACCATTTTTTTTCAGTTTTTCGACCCCTCCCTCCCCTCGGTGACCACTAGTATATGCCAAGACCCCCCTCTCCCCCTTTAGTTTTCACGTAGTAATTCATAATTATGATTTTTAATCATTTCACAGGCAAAAATTGGAAAAAATAATTTGGCTCATACTAGTCTTTATTGCATAAGACTGCATGCATACTTAAATTACTAGTGAATTATATATTATAGAAAAGAACAACATTTGTTAAAACATATTGCTATACCGTATGTAACTTACAGTAACTGTGAGTTTAAAAAGCGCTAAACACTGCACGCTATATTCGAATATAGGTTGAAAAAATACGAGATTTCTCTGAGTAAAATCGACTACTTACGTGACAAAAACCTGAGCCACCCCCCCGCTCCTGTGACTGACCGTAGTATTTTAAAGACTCCGCCCCCCCCTAAACGGGTCACGTAGTATGGGTACGTTCCCTTACTCTTGCGCGGCCTTAGACCATTGTAGTACTAATCTTTGCCCCTCAAGGTTTTTCCTTAGACCTGTTACTTTCCTTGTGACTTGTGTCTGCTGGAGGCCTATTGATCTCTCCGTCGGCTGGTATAGACGCAAAAGTTCCCGGAACTCAAGCTACGGGAGACTATAAAGAATTTTCATCGAAATACAAACATAATTGTGTGACAGTCAGGTTCTCCCCTCCCCCACAAATGTAGGTGATTAAAAATACAGTTATGCGCTAAAATGATGTTTTCTAATCTAATGACATATACATACATACATACATACACATACATACATACATACATATAAACACGCCTCTTTCCCGTAGGGGTAGGCAGAGACCACTTCTTTCCACTTGCTACGATCCTTACATACTTCTTTCGCTTCGTCCACTTTCATTATTCTCTTCATACATGCTCTTCGGTTTAGGGTACTCTTGACCTGAACTTTTTTCAAGACGTCCCTAATTTGGTCTAGAAATAATAATAACATATAGTAATTATCTATAAACATGAATTATAAACTGTACAGTCAAAAAGAAAAAAACATAATGCAAATAGTATACACTAACATGCTTCGTAAAAAAATACAGAGATTGTCCTTAGGCCAATAATTATACGAAAGCTCCCAGGAAGCCAGCCGCGTTCAAACATACTTATTTATTTATTTATTTACACACACACCTTAACATCCTTACAGTAGGTATACCAATATGATGTTAAAAGAAAATAATAATAATAATAACATTAATAAACTAATTTAAAATATAACAAAATACACTTTAAAAACTTATGTTTATCAAATAGTTTCTAAGAATTTTCTAACTGTTTCTGCGAGTTTCGGCAGGGTCTGGTGATATATATCTATATCATTAGACATGGTGTTGATCAAACTAATGGCTCTCGAAAGGGGAGCGTATTTGAGCAGATTTGTCCTGGGTGTGGGCTCGCTGAGCGTGGGCCGACGGCGGCGAGCCGTAACGCCAACAGTAAAGCCAAGGTATAATTTGGTTATCATCAAGCATTCTTGCAATGCTAGATGCTATGCTAATGAAGAGATAAGTCGAACTGTGAATCAATTTTATATCGGCCTTATCGTTGGCGTTCCAAGTCCTGTCATATTCAATAGCGATGGTAGTGTCATTTAAATAAGCCTGTAAAGTTAACTTACTTACCTTAAGTTACTTAAGACATATGACCATAACACAAAATGGTCAACGTGACAGATCGTGAGGAACACGCTAAATAAAACCATTCCTAAAGAATTCTTATACTCGTACATTAAAGATCAGTCTTAAAAATATAATTTAATTTTTTTTTGCCTTATTTGAATTTAGTTGCCTCCGACATATGGTAATAAAATTCACAAGACTTTTTTATAACATAGTTTTGTTTTCATTATACCTTTTCAAAACATACTTTGTCACTTAACAAGTTTGGGAAAAATACTAATTAAGATATGTAAGTGGTGTGGCAAGCTCAAACATCCTGCTTATAATAATATAATTAGGTCTCTAAATTACATTTTTTGTGCCTTTTGAGTAAAATAATATAATAATAATAATAGGATGACGTTAATTTTTGTTCTTCATTAAATATCACGTGACTATAGTAACTTCATGGTCGGTAAACAATTGACCTGGCTATTGTTCGTGGGATTAATCTTATATGTATATCTATCTAAATTATGATATCCTGTCACAATGGGATTTCTAATTAATGGGCTGCTGTGACTTAATTAGTGAAGTTTGTAGGTTTTACAAATGGCTAAGTTAATTCCACAATGCTCGGGGTATCGGTAAATATCGAGACGAAACTTGTGTACTTGTGAAAGGAAATTCGAATACGTAGGTATACTGTCGTGGTAGAGAGACAGCAACGGACTCGCCATCTACGTTGACAACCGATTATCTGAAGGTTTGACCCTAAAACAAAAAGGAACCTGAAAATAAAACAATATATTAATAACATAGAGATTACTGCATGATTCAAAACGGGCTCAGGTAGACCACTACTAAGTTAGATATAAATTTGGTGCCAACGTCGCAGAGTTCATCGCCGTTTCTCAAGCATGACTAAACAAACGTTTTTGAATTTCTCCTCAATCGTCTTCTCCTTAACCGTAAAGCACGTTGTACTAATAACTGTACATCAGTTCAGAAACCCTCATTGGTACGATTGGGATTCTAATTTGCTATCTTTGTATTGCAAGCATCGACTCCAAACACTCGGCTGCCACTTGTTCTTGCCTTGAATAACTTATTGCAAGAAAATATATGTACATATTTTATCTTATTCAATATTATATATACTTAATACATATTAATAATATGCCGAACTGGATTCGAACACCTTTTACGAGTCCCAACGTCTGAATGCTTTGAATACAGGCAAACGCGTTTTGCTTAATGGACGTTTTTGCCAAATGAAGCTACACGATAACTAGCGGTGCCCCGAGGTTTCGCCGTGTAAAATTTCATCTGCTCGTCCCTTACGTGAAATAGCAATATTTTGCACACGAAAGATAGTAAGGTACCTGTTTACGGTATGTAAGGAAGCTTGGGACCTTTATAGTACCAATAAGACCGGCACAAGAACACTTATTTTTAGTGCCCCTGTTTTTATCAGTTAGCGATCTGAGTTAAAATACATGATCTGAATAAAAACCACAATGAAATAAAAGCTTATTTCAGTTCATACTCTCATAGGCATAAAGTATTGTTGATCTAGAAAATCTCAAAGGCGTTAAGTAAAGTACCTACATTAACCGCAACCGAATACAATAAATTTTAATTAAATGTTGTTATATGGAATTTAATGCATCATTCATGCTAATTTTACGAACCGATATGGTATTCAATATATTTACGTACCATGAGGAATAAAATACTTTTGTGGTCAAGTAAACAAGAGATGACTGCTGTGCGGTATCTCATGATGTTTAGTACAAAGGAGATTGTATGATTGTAATTGTATAGTGTTAGTATAGTATAAAAAGCCACAGTGACCTGATGGTTCGAGTAGTCGCAGGTTCGAATCCCGACTGTACCAATGAGTTTTTCTGAACAAGTACAGTGATTAGTCACACCACGAGCTTTTCGGTGTACGAAAACATCAAGAGGAAACCTGCATATCTCTGAAAAGCAATTCAAAGGTGAATGGATAGTCGTGCTTGAGTCGTGCTTATTATAAAACACAAAGTCGATTTTGGCATCCGCCGATAATACTGAACCTAGATATTTAAATTGATTTACTTCTACTACTATGTTTAATCCTAATATGTAATTATATATTATATGTAATTATATAGAGCATGTATGAAGAGAATAATGAAAGTGGACGAAGCGAAAAAAGTATGTAAGGATCGTAGCAAGTGGAAAGAAGTGGTCTCTGCCTACCCCTACGGGTAAGAGGCGTGATTATATGTATGTTTGAAATTATAATTCGTTTACGGTCGCTTTTTCAAATTGTATTTGTGCCTCAAAACATATTTGTGTCATACCTGTTTCGGTGTCTTATGATAGTGACCTTAAAGAAATAAATAAAAGTGCAAACACTATGTCACGCTTGAGGCAAGGCTCTCCAATCACCGCACATTACACAGTACTATAGCAATATACACATCTTCGGCAATAATCAGCGTTTTTACAAAAGAGTAACCATGGAGTTTCTTGCCGGTTCTTCTCCATGGAAACGACCAAGCCGAACCCAGCACCTTTTTCGACGTTTAAAAGTGCCCAACTAGGCCTATGTGAAATAAAAATATTTTGATTTTGATTTTTGATTTCACACCTCGCTCTTATCCTAGATATCCTCGTATTCTAAAAACGTTTTTTTTTTTTTTTCGCTGGTTTCTCCTCGATGTTTTCCTTCACCGAAAGTTCGTGATTTGTCGGTATTAGAACTTACTATCTTTGTGTTGCATTCGAATCACTCGGCTACTATGTCTGCGACTAGTTTTAGTAGACGTTAATACTATACGTAACGTAGACGTAAATAGCTCTTTTTGTAAATCTATAGGAAATAAAATAATTTTAATATATTAATGACTAATAAAAAAATGTCATGGCAATCGTATACACAATTATTATGAGCAGTAATTAGAGCCATTCATTAATAGACACAGGTCCCGTGACATTCTTAGTCACTCACACATGCAAACTTCTACCGTTCAATCAAGACTAATTAGATCCAAGAAGCTTCACGGATTTTTGCAAGTCTAATCTATAGCGCAATATACATAGTTAATACATACGAATATTATAAAGAATTATTGTATGTCTGTTTGTATATGCATGCATATTCAATAATTCAATATAATATCTATATATAAATATATAGGAGATCCCATTTTTGAACTGACTCATCACGAAATCTCAGGAACTGGCCGATTGACTTGAAATTTGGTAGAAGTATTCCTTACGCGGTGTAGAGGTACTATCCAACACAAAATTTTTCAATTCCAACCAGTAGTTCCTGCGTTCAAACAAACAAACAAACTCTTCAGCTTTATAATATTAGTATAGATAATTATTATTATATTTCTCCCGAATAATATTTTGCATTCTATAGCCAATCACTTGAGAGATCCTTATAGACTGTATATACTATGTAAGTGGGTACTACCTATTCACCTCTGCCTACCCCTTCGGGGACCCTTGTAGGAAGGCGTGAAGATGGTTTTGTATAATATGAAATCTTGGTTGCCGAATGGTTCGAGTTTCTTGCAAACTAAAGATTGCAAGTACCAAACCCGACTATATCAATGAGTTTTTCGTAACTTAAGTACAGTGATTAGTCACACCACGAGCTTTACGGTGAAGGAAAACATCGAGAGGAAACCAGCATACGTTTGAGAAGCAATTCAAAGGCGTATGTAAAATCGTGCTTGAGTAACGGCGATGGACTCGCCATCTGTCACGTTGGCACCTAAAATGTATCTCTGGCGGGAAGAGGGCGTGTGGGTAGTACCTATACACCTCTGCCTACCCCTTCGGGGAGGCGTGAGGACTCTAGAATATATGTCCGGCGAAGAGGGTGTTGCTACACCTTCGCCTACTCTTTCGGGGTCCAAAAGAACTACACAGCACCTACTGGGAGTATTGAATTAAAGCGAAAGCGAAGCGAAACATATTTGTAAGAAAAGAGGACTAGCGCTCTTCTCTTTTAACTCCATTATCAGACTATGATATTTTTCATGTAGCAAATATTTCAAAAATTATTTCGTGCGTCCTCGTCTGCTTTTAAGGCTAATGCATTTTAAAAACCGGTGTTGTGGGTAGTATTCGCCTCGGTTTTTTTGTAAATTTTGGAGGAAAAGACAATCGCAGATATAGGTCATTGCTCCAATATTAAGTGAACAGAAAAAAACTAACTTTTTTCGGTTTAATAAGCGCGTTAAAAAGGATCAAACCCGTCTTTTGCTGCCGTGGATCTTTGCAACGCCGAGAAGCACCATAATAAATAATTCAGCTTCGACTCAACTCTGAGGCACGGTTAGCATACCATTATGTCGATATATTCGAATTTTTACTTAAAAGTTTTTTCATTTCCGTTCAGGCCACGTTTTAACTACCTGGATCAAATAGATCGGACTCTGAAGGACGGGAACGTTAAGAGTACTCGAAACCGACGAGCATGTATGAAGAGACTGATGAATGTGGACGAAGCGAAAGAGGTATGTAAGTCTAGAGAGAACTGGCGCTCTATACTCTCTGCCTACCCCGTTAGGGACTTGGCGTGATGATAATATGTATGTATGTATGTAAGTTTTTTCATAATTCCACGTAGCTGTAGTTCAAAGGAACTGAGCCAGTCAATACTGAAACTAGGCGGGACTTCTGGTCTAGAACTTAATTAACTATCAAGCAATACAAAGAAGTTCATCCCATAATGAGGCCTGGGAGCTGAAGTTTATATAATTGGTTTGGTTGGTGGATGAAGTACTTGCCTTCGGGATTTATATTGCAGGTTCGATCCCTAGTGGTCTGCATTAATGAGTAACTTTCTGTTTTTCTGGTTTCTTTTAAAAGAAACATCGTGAAGAAACGTTAATGTGTCCAAGGAGAGTTGTCACCTAAATATAATTCCGATGTGGTTACATACATACATATCGTCACGCCGAGTCCCTTACTGCAGAGAGGGTAATTTTATTATACTCTGCCTCATAGCTTCTAGCGCATTAATCAATCTCTTCGTTCATACTCGCCGTGTTTTTCCACCAACATGAAGTCAGTATTGAAACAGGGATTTCCATTAACAAGCCATATTGTGTTTAGTTACTAAAGTAAAGATTGAAAAAAATAAAAACGTATTTATTAATATTTTATTCACTTAACAATTTAGCAACTAAGAATTTGTTGAATATTTTTTTATCGACATGTCTGTGAATTTATTAACCAAATCGGCTTACGCTTGGTACCTAGTACCTACACAATTTTAAGAGCCAGCAAAAAAATGCTTTTGTTCTTCAAATACCAATATTGTATACATTTACAAGAGATGTACCGCACCTCTCGCCATCGACGGGGAATTCATCCCCAAATCTTGGAGCCACAAAGGTCTCGCACTGCGCGGTTCCAAAGGAGTTTCCTTCCGCGAACGCTCAGGTTGTGGAATGAGCTCGAAGGAAAACATCGAGAGGAAACCTGCCTGCATACGTCTGAGAAGAAATTCAAAGGCGTATGTATAGTCGTCCTTGAGTAAGGGCGATGGACTCGCCATCTGTCACGTTGGCACCCCACAAGGGTTCCCAAAGGGGTAGGCAGAGGTGTATAGGTCATACCCACACACCCACTTCCCGCCAGAGATATATATATATATATAAGGTGTCAACGTGACAGATCGCGATCCATCGCCGTTACTCAAGCACGACTATACCTTTGAATTTCTTCTCAAAGGTATGAAGGTTTCTTCTCGATGTTTTCCTACACCGTAAAGCTCGTGGTGTGAATCACTGTACTCGATCAGAAACTCAAGGATGTGAACGTCAAGTATACCAACTCACATCCGGCGATCATGCATTGCACATACATGCATGCATGCGTTGACATACATGCATGAAGCGAAAGGTCCATAGTCTAGAGAGAAATAGCACTCTCAATTCTCTGCCTACCCTGTGATGGAGCGTGATGATATGTATGTACATACACACTATGTAGAGGCCACTCATACATATGTGTATGTAACAGTCGCTTCCCGCTGTCTGTAAGCTTAGACCTTTCAAGGTACTCAGCAAATTTAATACGGTTTCCATCAATAGTGATATTGATTCAAGTGAAAGGTTTATACATACGTATAGGTTTAAAATTCTTCTACTAAGGAAGCGGATAATAATCGTACATATGAATTCAACACGGATAAATCCGCGGCGTACACTACTACACTAGTTTAATGATAAATATGACTTATCCTCATATAGATAAGGATTTATCAGCAGAATGGCAAAATTACGCACTGTGCTAACGTGTTTTAGGTGGATAACGCAAACTCGGGGTGATGCAACCAGTGATGCGGGTGTCAATGTAATCTCTTTTTAGCGGAATTGCCATGATGCTGTATCATCAAGACTCGACAAGATTTATAAGACGCAGATACATACAATAGCTTAAATTCACTCCACCACGTAAACATAGCGTGGTGACTCCTTTGGAAACCATAGTGAGACGTGACGAATATATCTATAGTATATTAAGGCTGTTTTTTAAACTAGTAAGGTGGCAAAAATGCATATGGTGAGCCTGACGGTAAGAGGTTACCGCCGCCTTTAGACGCTTGCAACACCCGGGATCGCTCGCACATTGGTGAACCTGCAGGAATCTATTCACACCTTTCATGGAGTAATCCAAGCTGTAGTCCCCAGGGAAGCTTCAACGGAGAGTTAACTCCACAGCCACTCTCCTGAGCGATCGTGTAAGGGAACTCCTTTCACACCGGGATGGCGAGACTATATATTCGCTGTTTTTGAATATATTCTTAAAAAAATTCAACTCTTGAAAAATGTTTTCCTTCACCGTCCACCACGCTTCGCATCTCAGTTGCTGTATATAAGTATGCTAATTTGTGGTATAAATAACACTTATTAGTACGTCATACCTATAGGCACTAGGTTATTAAAGTTTATAAGGTCGTTATAAAAGGAGCCTGCGAATTCTCGGATGAAATTTGAATGTTGATAATATATAGATATAGAAAGATATGAACGATAATATGTATAGAAAGAGACCTCATTTAATAGACTTTCTATTTACAAATATTACATCTCTGAATCTTAAAAGTCGTTACTGAAAAACGTTGAAACAAATAAACTTTGCCTCTTTTTTACATTATTATTTTGGCTTTATGAATATTACTTGCTTTAAGTATACAGACTCTGAAGAGAGAGCTAGTATGGAGCTCTAAATATAAACAAAATTTCCTTGTTGGCAAAATTGATATTGTAAATGCGTAAGTAAATCTGTCTGGATACACACACATGTGTACTGGATATATACATGTGTCTAAAGAAAGATAGGACTTGAAAAATGACATGCCTACATTTTGTCGCTAAAATAAAACTTGTAAAGGTTTTATGGGGAACCCAAATTTGACCACTACTACTAGAAGTTATTCTTAACTAATGCGAACAAAGTCCCGGGCGGCAACTAGTTAAAAATATAGCTACCCGGCAGTAGAACTGAGTAAATATTATCCGCTTCAAGTGTATGTGCAACAATGCCCAACACTCACACTTGAACTCGACAAGATGTGCTTGAATGGTTGCTGTTTGTATATCTAACAAATAAAACCGTGGTGGCCGAGTGGTTCGAGTAGTTGCCTGTGACAAAGATTGCAAATTCAAGCCTCGACTCATACATTCAGGTTTCGAACTTGCAATATTTGTTTTGCAAGCAACTACACGATCCACTCGGCCATCATGCCTCGTTTTGGTTGTATATATATATATATATATATATATATGTATATATACCTATATATATATATAGATACATACATGTATATCATTACGCCGAGTCCCTAATGGGGACTATAGATATATCTATATATATATGAGATCCCATTTGTGAACTCACTCATCACCAAATCTCAGGAACTATAAGGCCGATTGACTTGAAATGTGGTAGGAGTATTCCATACGCGGTGTAGAGGTCAGCTAAGAACGGATTTTATGAAACTCAACTTTTTACTTTTTCACCCGGGCGAAGCTGGGCGGGACAGCTAGTATATATATAAATAATAAACAAATTACTGAAGCAATTCGCGGTTCAAATTCTTTCAGGGTTTACCCGACGTAGGTTCAATGAACATAGTTAATATGCATGTGCATTTTGATGATGAACTTATTAACCTGCTTGCATATTTTTGTACTAGTTTCAATAGGTGACATTGGTCAATGCTAGCTAGCAACTAGCCTTACCTTTAACTTTGTTATTCCGTCGTTTTATTGTACATCAGAACTCGAATTGGGCGAGCATGTATGGAAAGATAAAGAGATTTTAAGAGAGGTAGGGCATAACGGGGTTCCCGTTCGAATTTGGAGCTGCCTGACTGGGGTAGGACCTCCACCTTATAGAAGTCCGTAGCCAAATAACTAAATTTTTTGTGCTGTGTTCCTACGCGGTGAATAACGCGGTTTCCAGTAAAGAGCTCCTTGGGGAGGGGGGAAGATTGTTAGATTGGCAGCAGAGGGATTAGTCCCATTGTGCTGCCAACACAGTATAACTCTCCGAACACAGAGTGGCAACGCGCAAGTGATACTTCGGTATCGTGAGTGTAAATAGGCTACGGTAACCGTTTCCCATGAGGTGGGCCGTATGCTTGTTTGCCACTCTTGTTGTATATAAAAAAAAAAAACGTCCGCCTCGGTCTACGCCTTCCAACACTTTCACACTCGCCTTATACTTACACTATAATAAAATAACTAAAAATATTATTAAAAGGAGTCCCTTTAGGCAGGGTTCCGAAGATACTGTATCTATTACTTATTAATTACTTAATTTAATACTTAACTTATTATTATTTTCGACATCCTGTATAAGTCTTATGTTATGCGGCCATAGAGCAACTCGACGGTAAGCATCAAAAGGGGACGACAAAAAATGCTGATTTAACTTTACCATTATAAAAGATAATCTTAGAATGGCCAATTACTTAAACGAGCCACATGTCGAGCTTTATGGGGAATGAGATACGCTTAAGGAAACTTGTATACGCTCAAGATAAAATTCAAATGCCTTGTGAAAACGTGCCTAAAGGACTTGCCTACTCTGACGAAATGAGGATGTTATTAACCACGTAAATATTATTAACCCTATTACGGCGAAGCAATACATCGATAGGAACCCCATATAAGTTTGAGAAAAAAATATAAGAAGTATGTATGTATAGTCGTGCTTGAGAAACAGTGATGGATTCGCCATTTGTCACGTAAGCATCTACATATTTATATTCGAAAATTCGAAAAGAGGGTATGTAACTACTGCATACGGCTGCTTACCCCTTCGGGGAGGGAGGCAGAGAGAGATACACGCCGAGACCCCGATGAGCAGAAGATTAGAGCGCCAATTCTCTCTAGACATACAGACTTCTTTCGCTTCAAACATATTCATCAGTCTGTTCATACATGTTCCTGGTTGTGAGTCTTCATGACGTTCCCACCTCGTAAATACATATTATATATTATTTTTATTTTTTAAATCAGCACAGATATAAGGTATCTGTGCAAAGTAAGAATATAAAAATAGGGAAACCCCAATTGTCTTACAGACAACGTACAATTAATTATGACAGACAGTGAGTTTTGACGTGTTCATGTGGAAAATACATACCTAAAATAATTCAAGCTATGGTATATCTCCTAATTTACTGAAGACAAACTTTTTGCAGAGACTAGCAGTATTGCTATAAAGTGGCGTAGTGATAATATATACACTCGCCGAGACAGTATTGCGGTATTTAATTTCAATGCTTTTTATAAGTCAATTGATGTATCAACCTATGAGCTTTACGATGGAGAAAACCTCAATTCAAGGGCAGTGTATCTGTGCTTGCGAAACTTGCACTTAAATATATCTCCGGGGAAAAGCAGGTGTTGTTACACCGCTGCCTACCTCATTGTGGTAAGGTGCAAAATACTTATAACTGGTAGTTCAGCTTTCTGAGCCCACTCACTGATATAATCCGTTGTGCGAACTAGCAGTCCTGATCGCTGGTTTGAGAACTTACCTCTAAATCAAATCAATGCAGTAGGAAAAATCATCATTATTAATATGTCATTTTTTTTCTTATAATATTTCCTTCTACGTACGTTTTATTATACCAAAACGATTTCCTTAATAATCTACATCAAATGTTTCTACAATTACATAATCCAAGTTTGCCTTGAATGCTTGAGTATTTGCAACAATCTCAGTTATATAATGACATTGTTTAGGATATTAGAGTTTGAACAAACTTTTTAAAATACCTAAATTCTTCTTTAGTAACGACGATGGATTCGTCATTTGTCGTTTGGGCACCTAAAACATATCTCCGGCGAAGTGTGGGTGAGAGTGAGGGCATATATGCTTCAAATCAATTAGGGTATGAATCCACGGCAGAGTAAACGTAATTTTGAGATTCGTACCGATCCACATTATTATTCGGCTATTTTGTATTTTATGGATTTAAAGTAACTTTTATTACCACGAATTTATACACGTCTTTGTGTTGCTTTTCAAACGGATGCAGGTTTCCTCTCGATGTTTTCATTCACCGTTAAGCTCGAGTTGTGATTAATAACTATACATAATTCAGAAAAAACTGATTGGTCCCAGTCTCGAACTTGCAATATTTATGAACCACACCTGACCTGATTGTGATAAAAATCTTATATTTCAACTTTTTTCTTGCAGAACATAAAACAATCCTCAAGGAATTATCCGGCCTATTCAAATCTGGACAGCTGACAGCTATAATGGGCCCCTCGGGAGCAGGGAAGTCTTCACTTATGAACGCACTCACCGGTTTCTCGTAAGCAACCCAAATTTGTTTTATATGAAAATATATCCAACCAGCATTTATCTTTTTTTTTTTATCATAAATATTTATTACAGAAATAGGAATATAATATTTACAAAGAACAGTTGAAACTAACTGCTTACAGATAAAATATTTGTCCCAAATCGGTATCCCGAGACAACGTGCCAAGAAGACTAGCAGCATTGCCACGCTGGATAGCAATGCTGATCCATAGCATTTAGCGCACCTAAATATACTAAGTATTTAGTATTCTACGTAGTCACAAACTTCATATAGTACATACAAAATGGCTCAGAAAAAAATTTACTTAATTGGCAATTTTTTGCATAAACATCTGCAGTAGCCATAAAGCTACATATCCTGTAGAATCTAGCTACATTTTTTTATGTTATTAAAAGTTTCCCATAAAGCAATGTTTCGGAGTGCCTTTAATAATGTTGTCGTTTTGTTATTTTTGGAACTATTTCTTATATTTCTTTGTCTTGAGAATACGTATTTACAGTACTCAACAGTTTCTTATAGACAACTGTTATATTTTATGAGATACTGTGTAAAAATCATTCTTAATTGTAATTTTTTTAACCTAATTTTCGCATTACCTGCTGCAACAAGTAAGTTATACACATATGCAGAATCTAACTACGTTTTTAATTTTATTTTTATGTATACTTTTATATACATACAATATAAAGTTGTTTGCATACCAATATCTGCTTTAAGCAAAAAGTTTTGAATCAACATCTTACAATAATAATTTGATAAAAATATGATGATCAGCGCATATGCAGCTGGCGACGTTCAAATCTGCGACCATCAGCACTGAAGGCAATACCGAATGGAGATGTAACAAACGACTAGTCAATTAATTTAAGTATAAGCATATCACTTAATTATTATGAATGAACTTTATTTTACACAGAACACAAGGAGTAACGGGCAAAATCAGGGCCGGTGACAATGTGTGCGAGCTAACAACTAAAGCCAACTCCCTGAGCTCCCTCAAGGCTTACAGCAAGAAGTCTTCCTACATCCTGCAGGACGACAGACTGAACCCCTTGTTCACCGTGGCAGAACTTATGAAATTCGCGGCCGACATGAAACTGGGAAACACACTCACTGAGAAGTTGAAACTTAGTGTGGTGAGTATCGGTTGAATATAAAATATAATAGGTACTCGTATTTATGAGTGAGTCTGTCTGACCGTCTTTTAATTTCTTCAAACGTAAGCGATGTTCTTCTTCCACTTTTTTATACCGCAAGTGTGGCAAACTAGCATATGGCCCACCAGATGGGAAGCGGTTACCGAAGCTCACGGTACCGGAGTATCACTTACGCGTTGCTACTCAGTTTTGGGAGAGTTAACCTGTGCTGCCAGTTTTTTTTTATACCACAAGGGTGGCAAACAAGCATGCGGTCCGCCTGATGGTAAGCGATTACCGCCGCCTATGGACGCTTGCAACACCAGGGGTATCACTCGCGCGTTGCCGACCCTGCAGGAATCTTTTCACACATTTCTTGAAGAACTCCATGCTGTACTCTCCAGGGAAAACCTCAACGGGGAGCTCATTCCACAGCCTGAGCGTTCGCGGAAGAAAACATAAAAAGCATAATAGTACCTCTGTTGCCAACATTATAACAATCCTCCCCCTCCCCAAGGAGCTCATTATTGGAAACCTTATTCAACGTGCAGGAAGTCAATATAAAAATTGTGTTATTTGGCTACGGACTTCTATAAGGTCGAAGTCCTGCCCCAGTAGGGCAGCTCCATATTTGCTACCTCTCTTAAAACTCTCTAAAGAAAATAATTATCCTCTGTGGTGATTGATAACTGTACTTAAATTCGTACTCATTGGTACATTCAATTGGACTCAGAACCTGCAATGTCTACTTTGCGACTACTCAATAGCCTTAGACTCTGATACTCTGGATTAAAAAAAAATTGCGCTTACTTGAATTTTTCACGCAAAGAAATAATAAGAGATATTACTCGTAATCATAAAAAGTATAAAAAGACATTGCAAGAAGGATAACTGCCGATAATAAAGCGAATGAGGCCATGTCGGCGTGGATGGCCAATAAAAGTTTGAGCAAGAATGCTCCAGTAGCTGTCCACAACGCGATATCGGTGCCCGCTTTATTTACATATACATACATATCATCACGCCGAGTCCCTAATGGGGTATGCAGAGAGTATAGAGCGCCATTTCTCTCTAGACTTGCATAACTCTTTCGCTTCGTCCACATTCATCAGTCTCTTCATACATGCTCGTCGGTTTCGAGTACTCTTGACGTTCCCGTCCTTGAGTGTCCGATCGATTTAATTACCTTATCGCATATGGCACTCTGCGTGATGATATTAATGTATGTATGTATTAATAAGTGAATACTTACGTATTGCTACGTCTAAGTAACTTTACATAGATTTTATTTGACCTCAAACCTTTGAGATTCAAAATAAATGAGCTGTATATATTCCATACTTGACCTAGAAGCAAATGTACACATTTCGCTACCATGGTAGGTCACGGAATTATATTTTTACATCATTTGCCGTGTTTGGGTTGAAATTATTTAGGAAAAAAATAAAACTGACTTCAAAAACTAAAAACAATAAAATTTTCTTTAATTTTTCTTTTAAATTAAATTTCTTCATATCTATCGCTCTCTACAAGCCTCGTTCAGTTCAGTTCAGTTGCTTCTTATTATCACAAGATCTTATTTAAGGATAAGAAATGAGCCGTGGTGGCCGAGTGGTACGAGTAGTTAGTAGTCTGCACGAGTAACACAAATATTGCAAGTTTGAATCCTGATTGTACCCATGAGTTTTTCTGGACATAAGAACAGGGATTAGTCACACCACGACCTTTACGGGGAAGGAAAAAATCGAGAGGAAATATGCATACGTTCGAGAATAAATTCAAAGGCGTATATATAGTTGTGCTTGATTAAAGGCGATGAACTCGCCATCTGTCACGTTGGAACCTAAAATAAATCTCTGGCGGAAAGAGAGTATTAACCATACCCACACATCCACTTTAGGTGATACATTGCTGTATAGTCACCTCTGCCAAGTTCTCCGGGGACCCGTGAAGGCGTGAGGATATATTATTATAATTATTTCTTATATATAACCATATAAAAAAACTATTTTCCGCACAACCACAGTTGTTGTTTCTTAGTCCCAGTTTTGTAATTTAATCCTTATGTTTGCTGGAATTCTCAGGCCCCGAAGGCCTGTTTATCTGGGGGATAGACATCTAAAACGTAGAGGCTCCTTTAAGAATTTTAATAAAACTAAGAAATACACTTGTCGTATACGCCAAGTGTAGGCTATTGTATTGTGGTGGAATATTAACATTGACCTATTGTGGTGAAGAGTAGATATGGTTGTATAACTGGGCTGTGGTATGAGCCAAGGGACGTATGCTTTGCAATCAGTCACAACATTTTATTGGCAGGCGGTGACTTAATGTGATTTTTCCACTGGTGTACTGAGGCAATCAGCCGTGTGTTCATGTATTTTTTCCACTGGCGTATTGTGTGATCAGTTAGTTTGCACAAACATGTCTGCTGTCATAAATTTTGTTATAGTGTGTAATTTTGGTGTCATATTTTGCAGTAACGTCTCATTATACGACTAATTTATATGGGCATTAAAGGCGTTTGCCTTAATGAGTTTTTTTATGTATTAAGTATATAATAATTACATCTTTACGTAGTATAATTTGAAGTCGCTTCCGCTGTCTGTTCCGTACGTAGATATATTTTTGTACGCATACATTGCAAACGATGGCTAAATCTTAGGAGATAGATCGAATTAATGTACCACAGTAATGTATTGTATATCTTAAAAAATTATTGTCAAAATAGCGTAACCCAGTCGAAAGTTATTAGGTAACAAAAATTTTAAAAAATACTGTCGAATTGAGAACCACCTCCTTTTTATTAAGTCGGTTAAAAATATCGATAAAAACGTCCGCATATGTGTTAAAAAATGAAAACCATTTTTATTTTTTTCATATTATTATTATTACTATCTAATACACCCTTGCGAAGCCGGGGCGGGTCGCTAGTTTATATAGCATAATAATGATTTCCGCTGACGTACATAAATGCACGTGGTAGCTCTGCTACTGTATAGGATGGCTTCCAAAAGCTCGAAATGTACTGAACACGTGTATTTACCGAACCGATATTTTAATAAATATGTAGATATATAAGATAAGTTTTTAATTCAGAATGTATTCGACTGAAGGACTATATCCATGTCTTGAATTAATAACTGAAGGAAGAAAATGTTTATAAAGAGAGGTAGGGCATAACGGATTCTCCGTTGGAATTTGGAGCTGCCCGACTGGGGCAGGACCTCCACCTTATGGAAGTCCGTAGGCTCCGTAGCCAAATAACACATTTTTTTTGTGTTGTGTTCCTACGTGGTGAATAAGGTTTCCAGTAATCAGCTCCTTGGGGAGTGGGAGGATTGTTATATTGTGTTGGCAACCGAGGGATTAGGTACACCTATTGTCCTATTATGCTGCCAACACAGAATAACTCTCTGAACACAGAGTGGCAACGCGCAAGTGATACTTAAGTATCGTGAGCGTAAATAGGCTACGGTAACCGTTTCCCATCAGGTGGGCCGTATGCTTGTTTGCCACTCTTGTTGTATAAAAAAAAAACTACTTGCCTTTGTCTTTATTCTATTTTTTCCATAGCAAGCCTAACAGATATTAGACGTCAAATACATTTGTTTCATGAAATTTAAATTAAGAACCAATTTTATTGTACTACATTATTATTTACTAGCCGTGCCCGCGTCTTCGTAGGCGTCGACGGCTTTTTGATCTTTCGTAAAAAAAAAAATTTTTCAACAAAAAGTATCATGTATACCTCCAAGAATATGTGTACAAAGTTTAATGATGATTGGTGAAGTAGTTTTTACGTGTAAGGGTAACTAACAAACTTACATTCACATTTATAATATTAGTAAGGGTAATATATTTTGTTTGTTTCAGATAACCGATGTACTCATGACGCTAGGGCTGGCAGGCACTGAAAGCACGAGGTGTGGTAATCTCTCAGGTGGTCAAAGGAAAAGACTTTCAATAGCTCTTGAATTAATTGACAACCCTCCAGTATTATTTCTAGACGAACCCACAACGTGAGTGCGGTATTTGTTTTGTTATGCTTTTCAGCAACATAATATGGATAAGGTTACGTGTGCTGTTTTTTTTATTTTTTACAATAAGAGTAGCAAACAAGCATATGGCCCACCCGATGGAAAACAATTACCGCAGCCTATATACGCTTACAATACTGAAGTATCACTTGCGCGTTGCCTCTCTGTGTTCGGAGAGTTATACTGTATTGGCAGCATAATGGGACTAATTCCTCTGCTGCCAAAACAATATAACAAACCTCCCTCCTCCCCAAGGAGCTCATTACTGGAAACCTGTTTCACCGCGTAGGAACAACAAATAATTGTGCTATTTGGCTACGGACTTCTATAAGGTGGAGGTCCTGCCCCAGTCGGGCAGCTCCAAATTCCAACTCTTAACTTTACTTTACTGTGTGCAGTAAATATAAAACAATTAATTTAAATTCAAACGAGCGCATTTGCTTATCTATTATTTGTAATTTTAAAACCAGTCGATATATTTTTGAAAACTAAAGGTTACTGCTACATAATTTTTGAAGGTGAATAATAAAGTAGGTAGGAAAAAATTGTTTATATATTTTAAATCTATACTAATATTATAAAGAGGAAAGATTTGTATGTTAGTGTGTTTGTTAGGAATTGGCTCAAAAAGTACTGGACCGATTTTAAAAATTCTTTTAACATTTGAATGCTACATGAACACTAATAAATAACACGGGCTATTTTAATTGCAAGAAAATGGCAAAATGTTTTAAAGAATAAATGTCCACCCGTGCGAAGCCGGGACGGGCCGCTCAGTCTTCTATACGTATGTATGTGACTGGCTTCTTAAAAGGCATGACCGCTTTGATGAAAAAAATTGTGGGCGATCATAATGTGGATTCAAGAATGGTTTTATTATTCACCCAAGTAACTTTTATTTTCTAGGGGCTTAGACAGCTTGACGTCAATGCAATGTATGGAGATGTTGAAATCACTAGCGCGCGAAGGGCGTACAATAGTGTGTACGATACACCAACCTCCGGCGTCCATATATACGTTATTTGATCAAGTAAGTAATTTTCATACATACATACATATCGTCATGCCGAGTCCCTAACGGGATAGGCAGAGAGTATGGAGCGCCAGTTCTTGACTTGCATACCAATTTCGCTTCGTCCACATTCATCAGTCTCTCCATGCATGCTCGTCGGTTACGAGTACTCTTAAGTTATTTTCAATGAACTAAAAACAACTATGTTTCATTTTATAAAGTATTTGTTAGTACAAATTACGTAATTATCTATCAGAGAAAGTTATTACCATCGGCATAATATTATTATTATAATAATAATAATAATATTATTATCATAATTAAAATAATAATAATAATATTATGCCGATGGTAATAACTGCCAATGCAACTGCATAATGGCAAAGACCCTCGACTAACACCACAAGAGGCTCTCGTTAGACGGTTGGATCAAGTGCCTGATGCAGAAGCAGCGCTCCTCTAAACGTCACCTATTCTGAGGAGGTTTCTTTCTCTGGGACCCTAGCCATCGTTACCTTGGACCCTGATTCCGATACCGGTGGGTCCTATATTTTATATATATATCCTCACGCCTTCCCACAAGGATCCCCGAAGCGGTAGGCAGAGGTGTATAGGTAGTACCCACACACCACTTTCCACTAGAGATTATTTTTTAAGTGCTAGCGTGACAGATGGCTAGTCCGTGACCGTTACTCAAGCACGATAAGAAAATATGTTAATCAAGCGTATGCAGGTTTCCTCTTGATGCTTTCCTTCACCGTAAGGCTCGTGATGTGACCAATCACTGTACTTAAGCTCAGAAAAACTCATTGGTACAGTCGGGATTCGAACTTGCAATATTTGTGTTGCAGGCAACACTCCAATCACTGGGCCACCATGGCAAGTGTTTGTATTTGAACAAGAAATTTTAAGTACGAAGGAAATTAGGAGATTTAATGTTTTTAGGTAATTCTCAAGGAAATCTGCTTATATACCTATAAACTTAGGTTTAATTTAATAACAACCTTGCCTGGTTCGAACTGGTTTTGCGACCTTTGGTCCACTAATTGACCACTTTACTTGTTAGTGCTATGCTTCTACAAATTATCTACACTTACATATATTACATAGAGCTCCAGTGGTCTAGTACGTATTCCGAGTAGCCACCTCCAACAAAAAAATTGCAAGTTCGAATCCTGGCTGTACCAAAGACTTTTCTGAACTTCCATATGTAGAGTGAGTCACACCACGAGTTAAAAGACGTATGTCACGTCACGTTCTTGTCACTTCTAAATTTAACAAAAAAAAAAACTAAATATAAAAATAAAAGGTGAAAAGAGCGTGTACTACAACTACTTGGACTCTTGTGGAAAAGCGTGAATATACATATTAAGATACTATCTGTGTCCGCGACTTCGACCGCGTGGAATTAAAAAAAAAAATAACAAAAAAAAAGTAACTTAAGTGACTCCCTTTTTCATCAGCTATCTGCCAGTGAAACTCCCGTCAAAATCGGTCTAGCTATTTCAGAGATTAGCCGGAACAAACAATCTTTTAAAATATGTACCGTGTATACATCCATGCATTTAGTAAAAAGCAGTTATTATAATATTACAAACAGACACTCTTCTTTATTTATTTGTATAGATGTAGGTGTATGTATGTATACATGACAATGTAAATCCCAGGGAAATATTGTCGCAATCTATTAACTGTTTATAAAGTAAGGCTATCTAGAGACTAGTTTAATATTATTATGTAATTACTCGAGCGGAGCAGCAATTATAAGATTTGAATAATCAAATTTTACGCGGGTGTCCAATATATAAGCATAATTAAAATACCAGTTGTGACTGTGGCAAGTCGAGAGAATACTAGAATTTACGGAGCTTTACGGTGGAGGAAAACATCGCGAGGAAACCTGCATACGTCTGTGAAGCAATTTAAAGGCGTATGTATAGTCGTGCTTGAGTAACGGTGATGGACTCGCCTACTGTCACGTTGGCACCTAATATACCTCTGGCGGAAAGTGGGTGTGTGGGTATTGCCTATACACCTCTGTCTACTCCTTCGGGGACCCTTGTGGGAAGGCGTGAGGAGGTATATAATAACAAATAAATTGGTGTCACTACACTTGAAGCCTTACCCTTTCAAGGTCCCTTGTAGGTCGTGAAGATATAGGTGATATCCATATATATATATATATAAATACTAGCTTATGTCCGCGGCTTGGCCCGCGTGAGTTCGAAAAAGTAGCTTATGTATTTTCCTACTAGAATCGGTTCAGCCGCTATGCCGTGAAAGAGCATCATACTTTATAATATTAGAACTTTGAATTTTCGGGATTAACAAAAAGATTTAAAAAAGCAGCTTATGTCCTATTCCTAGGTATAAGCCATCACGATTTCAACTTTGAGCCAAATCGGTTCAGCCGTTTTGCCGTGAAAGAACCGCAAACATCCAATTTACATACTTTCACATTTATAATATGTATTAGTAAGATAAGATATATGGGTTTGGCGGATTTATCTGTAATCTCATCGTGGGAGCTTTATCCACACGTAACTTGTAACCTAAGAATAGTTTAAAAAAGCAATTTTACAATTTAACATACACTAGTTAATTTACCAGATGCATAAAATGAGGCATCCCGATACTAGTACCCCACTGAGCAGTACTGAAGAAAACCATAGCCAAATATTTGGATTGGATTTCTCACGTAGTTGCTGCGTTATTTCCGGTTATATCGGGACGAGCTGTTGGTTAAAAAAGCATGAGAATTACAGAGTACCCATTCAACTTAGGTATCTAATTACTAAAATTATAATACAAAATTACAGTTACTACGCATAATAAATTGCCTGATTATATAAGTAGTAATTGACGTCGTAAGTTTAACGAGCGTCAAACGTTACTAGCATTTTTGTCTGACAGAAATACATTCATGTAATTAAATTAATATAAACATTAACAACAATAAATAATATTTACAAAGAACAGTTGAAACTAACTATTGACAGATAAAATATTTGTCCCAAATCGGTATCCCGAGGCATCGTGCCAAGAAGACTAACAGCATTACCACGCTGGATAGCAATGCTGATTCTCTGAGCGAGATATGTTCCAGCTCGCCTGTCACTATAATAATTTAATTTTAATAATATATCACGCCTTCCCACAAGGGTCACGTTTCTTTCTATCGATGATTGCCTTTACCGTAAAGCTAGTGGTATGACTTATCACTGTACTGTTCAGATATACGCAATGGTACAGTACATGTATGTATATATATTTATGTATGTATATATATATATATCCTCACATCTTCCCACAAGGGTCCCCGAAGGGGTAGGCAGAGGTGTGTAGGTAATAATTAAATAATAAGCAAATATATATAAAATTTATTCTATATATATAGGATCTATAGGATTAATGTAGTATAATGTAGTAAAGTCTACCATATCCATCTCTGCATCACCCAAACTGGTCTATAATGCCTTCGCCTTTAAATTCGTCTTTGCTGTAATATTTACAGGATTTTTTTATCGAAATAACGCCAAAAATACTCGAAAATATACAAAGTTTATTCAATAATACATCGATAATATATTATCGTGCTGACTGTACCTTGACAGATGTTAATGACATATGACGAGACAACACTTGTCTTTTAAATTAGCTGTGACGAACCAAAATTGTTTTTTGTGACAAGACTTAGACGTAAAAAGAACCTAGCTGTATTAAATATTAGGTACCTAGGTGTATTAAATTTATATTTTTTCATTTTCATAAGCATTTAATTGTTTTTCTTTCTGTTTGACAGGTTTACGTGTTAGCAGACGGGCTATGTATTTATAATGGCACCAGTGAGAACACGGTACCCCACCTCGCTAGCCTGGGATTTAATTGTCCTGTGTATCACAACCCCGCCGATTACAGTGAGTGTTTTAAACATGACACATACATACAAATAGTTTCCATACGTAACATTCGTTGAAAAAGTAGGCCTTGATGATATCAACATTTATTTCGGCAAAGTTTCACTAATCTTTATTGAACTTGTAATACGTCCAAATAAATAAATAAATGTACATTTTTTTTGTAATATGTCCAGTAATTTTGTACAATTTTTTTACATAATTAATGGACTTTAGTGTACTGTTAATATACTAGCTATGTCCCGCGGTTTTTGGTCTATTATATTTCTAAAATAAAATGGGCCTAGGAATAGAATGGTGAATTGTAAATCTAAACCATTCTCGAATCCACGTGAAGGAACACAGAAAATATAATATATAATATAAAATTCTATAAAGGACATACAGACATACATTCATTTTTATATATATTTTTATTACATATATATATATATATAAGAAGGATAGCACTGTATAAGTATCCGACAAACTCCATAATTCGACACCACTCCGCATAACATTCGTCAGATAACCTGACCACCGGTATGTACCATCACATGTATTTAGCTTCAATCGTATGAGGTATCAATTGTATTGAATTGTATACAATTTCACAAAATATACGTATAATTAATCACTAAATTAAGAACTGGGATCTTGTCGCAGTTGTTTTGTCTCTGGCTCTCCTATATGCTTCTCTCCAGCGCAACCTCCTTGACCTCTCTATATGTCATGAGAGACACTTTTTCTTTGATCTGACCCATGTATGTTAATCTTGGTCTTCCTCTTTTCCCCTCTACCTTTCCTTCCAAGATGTTTCTAAAGAAGCTATCATGTCGTATAATGTGGCCTATCATCTTTCCTCTTCTATTCTCGACTGTTTCCAGCAGAATTCTTGATTCTTTGACATTTTTGAACATGTCTTCGTTTGTTACCCTTTCCGTCCAGCAGATTATTTCCATCCTTCTCCAGCACCGCATCTCAAATTTATACATACAGGTTATTAGAATAATAATACGTTTGCACTTTTGCATTAGGAATTATACCTGTTAGCATAGTGTAAGTAAACTGAGCCTGCAATCAAAAAACACCTCGTTGCTGACAGGGTCAAGATCACGTATAGATTCAAAAGCCAAACAGGCAGTTAAGAAGCCAGACTAGTTTTTATGGTACATTAGCAAACAGGTTAATTGAGTTAATTGCGCAATTAATCATAGTATCACTAGTAGGTATTCCTCCTAGTAATGGGTCGTGGTAGAACTTAATGCTCTTTTTGCACGGGAGACGTATTAGGTGATAAGGAGACTAATTTTACCTTTAGTTCTCGAGTGGGATTTAAAACAGACATACATGCGTGCATATATTTTCAACTTCGCCGTGCCTCAAGGGTCCCCGAAAAGACAGGTACACACCCACTTTCCGCCACAGATATATTTTAAGTGTCAACATGACAGATGGCGAGTACATCATCGATACTCCAGAACTTTACGAC